>RCUC01131976.1:0-31846 GCA_003697995.1 Taxidea taxus jeffersonii | reverse complement strand
AAGGGAAGGCAGTCATTGGACCTCGTGGGACCCAAGTACATGGTCTTACCTCAAAATCATTTCCCTTGTTATAGTGCATATTGAGAGCTCGAAAAAGCTCCGAGTCACGGAGTACCACCAGCGTCTTGGGATTTGTGACACCATCTGAAGTCGCTTGCCGGGCAAATTTCTCCATCTGGATGTAATAAAACTCACGAAAGTTGCTGAACCACTTGATCATCTGGGAGGTTATGCAGCGGCTGAACTGTACAAACAACAGGGCCCATCAGATCTTTTGCCAAAAACATCACGCTTGCCGTGAGGTGCTGAGTCAGAACTGTCAACTTCCTGTTCAACATAGGGCTTAGTAAGGATGGCTTCAACCACCATTCAAAAGGGCTTTCTCTTTTTAGGGGGCCGCGGGGCAGAGGGAGAGAGAGAATCTTAGGCAGGCTCCACACCTAGTGCGGAGCCCAACCCTGGGCTCAGTCTCACAACACTGAGTTCGTGACCTGAGCTGAAATGAAGAGTCAAATGCTTAACTGAGCTACCCAGGCACCCCCAAAAGGGCTTTCTCTTTTTAAAATTTTTTATTTTTTATTAACATATGATGTGTTATTAGCCCCAGGGGTACAGGTCTGTGCAAAAGGGCTTTCTTTAAAAAAGAAGCCACAATGTTTTCCTAGCCTATTCACTTGGACACAGAAAAATCTCAGTTAGCTATAATGTCTATAAGAAAATACTGTTTTTGATATACTGGATTTATGCCTTTTTTTTTAACCTATGAAAAGCTTTCCATGGTATCTAGTGTGACTTTGGGAGGGTCTGGGATCAAGGCCAGATGCTTCTGCTGCACCTGGGCAGATTACATGGCAGCCCCAGAGCCTTCTGCCAGGTTAAGGGTAAAAGGAAGGGATAAGGGTATAGAGCAGAGAGCAGTTCATTGCCACCCTGGAGTTGCAGAATTAATTGAAATCAGAGTGTGGTGCAGGGGTCAGCTGAGCAACTGAATATGAAGGAAAGATCTGGAAAACACAAAGATGTAGATACAAAATATTACCCACCCTATCCCAACACCCAGGGTAGAGGAGGCCCTCAAACTTTACGGGAACAGGCAAGGTCTGGTTCAAACCATCAGAGCTTGCTCTTCCTTATGGTCCTGCTTGATCTCTGTGCATCTTCAGTTTTGAAATCCAGCATTTTGGATATAAACATGACCGTGCCTGACTCTTTATATATTCTTTCTTTCTCATGGTCTGCCCAGCAGAGACAAAACACGAGGCCAAAGATGCTATTTACTAATGTTTCCCTCCCCCGCCACCTTCCCTCCCCACGTGTTTCTGGGTATATCTACAGCTCAAAATCTTAAAATTCAGATACCCAACCTTCGTGGCCCAAGGTTATTCATGCAGAATCTCAGCCCCAGAACTGGGAATTGTCCTGATTCCATCAGCAACACGAAGGGGACCTGATGGGCACATACGATGACCTAGGACTTGCCTCCCACTGGCCAAAACCCACTGCCTCTTGGGAGTTTTGCGAGGCTTTCAGAGGTGAGGAATGACTTTACCTGGACATCGGGGAAGTAAGCCTTCAAGAGGTTGGAGCTGGGGTAGCGTGTGAAGAAAAACATCAGTTTGGCTTTCTTCAAGTGACCAGGATTTAGGCCCTCCTGGATTTATCTCAGTGTCAAGGAAAATAACATCAGTTTATCAAATAATTGTATCACTTTATCCAAATAATGAATTGTCCTGTTCCTTATGGTTTCTATTTTATTTTTTTCTAGCTGAATGGTGTATTAGTTCCATTTTTCTGTCTCTAGCAAGTCTGATCAGATAAGCTTTTTCTTAGGGTACCTGGCTGGCTCAGTCAGTAGAACACGTGACTCTCGGTCATGGAGTCTTGAGTTCAAGACCCACATGGGCCCTAGAGCTTACTGGAAAAAAAAACAAAAACTTTTTCCAGATGCTGAATAGCATATGTATACAGTAAATTTTCAGAATTAAAAAAAAATTTATGTGTAAAATTCTATGGCATATATGACATCAAATACAGCTTTATGCGTGTCTACTTTCAGAATAGAATGGGAAGAGATGGCAGGTCTGTCCTAAATTTCAAAACCCTATGTAGAGGTTTCTTTCCCCTTCCCTGCCTCAGTTTCCCCATCTGTAAAAGGAGGCGAGCCAACTAGATGGTCCCCATTCTGCTCTTGGCAGAATTTAAGCCAACAAACAGCAAACCAGCCTAAGTGCAAGATCCCAGTTTGCTTTGGCTCAGGAAGCTTGAACTTCTCGGCTGCACCTGTTCCCCCTGTGCCTGGCAGAGCTCTCCCTCACCCCGCCCAGCTCAGCTCAGACACCCCTCCTCTGTGAAGTATTTCCCTGCTGAATTAGGCCTTCCTTACCCTGGGCTACCAAGGCTCTTTGTACAAACCTCTGTTGTAGCAATGGTCTGACTGGAAATTTTACTGCATGTGAGTCTCCCCATTTAGACTGTGAGCTCCTTGAGGGCAAGGACCTCATCCTTTCATCTTTGTATTCCACGTGGCTAGCCCGTGCTAGGAACATAGTAGGTGCTCAATAAATGATTGTTGGCGGAAAGAATGGAAGAGTGATTAGATGGTCAACCTGAACCCGTTACACTCCAACCCATTCCTCAGTCCGAGAACAGATCTCTTCTCCTCTAACAAGAGCAGGGAGCTGTGGTGTGACGGCCTGATGCCAGCGTGGGAGGGACATCAAGATCCTTACAAAAGAACTCATAGCATTCCCGGGGACAGGCCTGGGGCTGGGTGAGAAGCATGACACAGAGTCCCGCTGGAGTTCAGGTCAGAGAGCTGTACCTTTAGGACAATTAAGGCTTCTCAGTAGGGCATATCAGTTTAGCCAGAGGAGACCAACTAATTACAGTCACAGCAGGCCATGGCTCCCAGGCTGCTGCCCAGGGGACCCCCGCCCGAGCCTCGCTGGACCTACTTCTCATCCTTCCTAAAGGTTCACAAATGCTGTGGAAAGAAGGCTGGATTTAGGAGTCCGAAGACCCAGTTTCAGACACTGATTTTGCCACCTAGTAGGGGCAAGCCCCTTACCTTCTCTGGGCCTCATTTCTAAAATGTAAGCGTAGTAGTTAAAGCTTGTGCCCGGCAGTCAGACCCTGGGCTTGGCTCCTGGCTCCGCAGGCGTCTGTCTTGTGACTTTCTGCAGATTCGTTTGCTTCTCTGTCCCTGCCTCTCAGATACCTGATCTCGAGCGGAGGCTTGAAGATGGTGGGGTCACACCAGCCCACAGCCCCCTCTCCGAAACGCTGGGCCAAATGGGCTTCAGATTTCAGAATCTGTTCCCGAGTAATGGCCACACGGTGCATCTGCCCTACGACAGTGAAGGGCCAGGCCGGGGGGCGGCGGCACCACTGCGGAACCCGATACAGATTTCCACAGCAAAGTGGGAAGGTGGAGCAACAGCCTCCAATCAGTGCAGGTCAGGTGTTGCCGCCGAAAACGTCTGCATCAGCCTTAGGGGGAAGACATCACGGGGACTTTCAGGGCTCTCGAGTCTCAGAGTTGCGGCTGAGAGCTGGTGGACGGGTCCCTGCGAACTGCCGCTTCCCTGCCGGCCACCGGGAAGGCGCGCCGCGCGGAGGTGCTGCCCCCTGCTGTCGGGTCACCGCGCCTGCTCCGCCTGTTGCACCGGGCGTCGTGCGAACCGGCTGGTTCTTTTACGTTCCTTGACGCTTCCGAGTAGCTGCTCTTAGCGGCTGTCACGGCCCAGAGGAACACATCGCTGATGCTGGAGTGCGGGCAACCGGAACGAGGGACCAGCTGGGGAACCAGGATGCCGCCCGGGGGCCCCAAACCACTCCACGCAGCCGGGACCCGTGGGTGGGCCCCCAAACCTCCCAAAGCGAAGCCCAGTCTTCATTTTACGGGGTTAGGGCTAGGCACACAGTAGGCGCCCAAGAAATATGAGCATCCGCCCCTGCCATGGGCAGTACAGCAGAGAGCCTCTGGGATGGGTCCCTTAGGTTCTTCCACCATGGCCCTACTTTTAACCAAGTGGCCTCTTACCAAAGGCCCAGACAGGTGGGCCTTGCCACACAGGGCGATTTCCTGACGATCTCTCTCTACACCTCCAAGATTTCCTGCTGCCTGAGAGGCAGTAGTGGCCGGCGAGGTGCTCCTGGCGTTGGTTTTAGAGCTGCTCGCTGCCTGCCCGCCTGCGCGGGGCGAGGTGGCGCCCGAGCTTTAGGGGTGTTTCCAACACCTGCGACCAGAAGAGGGCGCTCGTGGTCTTTAGAACACACGAGCCCGCCGCGGTGTGGCCCTGAGCGAGTCCCCACCCGGTCCTGTCGCACTTCATACAGCTTCCCAGGTTGGTCACACTTGGGTATGTAGTCCACAGACGCACTGGCCTCTGGAGACTCAATTAGAGGCCGCCCGTGAAAGGAGCGGTGTGAGCTGCGCTCGCTAAAAAAGCAACATCCTAACTAATGTAAGGAGCTTTAGCGAGGCAAGGACGCCTGCTGGAAGACAATCTTCCCTCATGTGCGTTTGAGGCTGCAGACCTTCTCCTCTTAGAGCTTCACATAGGACATCAGCATGCTAAAGGCTCTGAGAAGTCCCGCAAACTACCCAGTAATAGAAATAACCAGTATTTAATAACCAGTGTTTAAATAACCAGTAGAAATAATCTAGTATTTGCCCAAGCTGCTTTTTTCCTAACTTAACAACCATTAATATCCTGAGGGAGGGTTACTCTGGGCAGCACTCTTTGAGAGAGTGGGGTCTGCCTAAGGATTGCAGTAAGATCCAGATCCCTACAGCCCTGCCTGGGCCCCTCAGCTTTCCCCATGCCTCCCCACCCCACCAGAGGCCCAGCCCCCAAGCTCTAGTCCTCTCACCTGCCCCTTAGAAGCTGTTCCTTAAACTATAGGCTTCTTACCCCTCTCAGCTGCCTCTTGGGTCTAGTCCCTCAGGAAACTGTCCCCCATTCCATCTGCCTCAGAACTTTCTGGTCCCTCATGTCTTCCCCATGAATTACGTGGACAATGCAGGCTTTTTTGCCTGTGGAGCCAAGAGATTGGGAAGCCGGGCTTCAGATGAGGTCATTCCTTTGACCCTCTCTGCCTAGGTGTATAAGCTGCTGACAACCAAATTATGGTGTTTTTCCTTCCACTGGGTATTTATCCTATTTTGGAAGCCCTTCTGAATTTACAAACAAATGAAACTCTTCAGACTCAAAGGAAAGAGTCAATAACGGTAGAATCCATTATGTCACACAAGGTAGATGAACTTTCTCAGCATCCTCAAATGCCAGAAGGTGGCCACCCTTTTGTCAGAACCTCATAACTCTGAGCCACAGGGAAGGAGGGCCTGGGAGCAAGCATTAAAGAGGCCATCAGGAAAGCAAAGCTATTTAATGCCATGGAGTTCTTTGTCCCCACCTCCCCTCACCTTCCAGGCTTCCTGTTTCTCTAGTAAAGGATATGTGGACTGAAGGGAAAGGCAGCACATCGGGGACAGCCTGCAGGCCCCCCTGTTCCATCTTCACCGAGGGAAGAACGGGCAGTCTTTCTAGACGGGGGGAAGCGAAGGGCAAGGCGCACTGCTGCTGGTTCAGAACGGATGGCCGCAGTTTGACTGCTCCCCACGGTCGCAGGCCGGACTCTGAGGAGCGATGGCTTTGGGAAGTTGAGTCGTGGGGAAGCCTGCTGCTCCAGTGACCACTGGGTCTGTGACCCAGCAGCTGGCTCAGAGTCTGATTTTCCTGAATGTGGGAAGGCACAGTCAAAGGACAGTTTGCTGGGGGAGCCTGATAGGGTGTGGGGATCATCCTCAGAGAGACAGGGTACCTGGGAGCCTCCAGAGACTTGGCCAGTGAGAAGTTTTGCAACGGGACCCCCGTCTGTAGCTGGGTCCTCCTGGGCAAGGTGGCCAAAGGAAATAGATCTTTACAAGCACCTCTCTCAGGAGGTGAGGGCTCACTTCTCCCCTCTGGCACAAGCCCCTGGAAGCTTCTGCCCAGCCGAGTCAGCTGGCCTGGTGGATCCAACAGTACCTTTTGTAATACCGAGTCCACAGCTTGGGACACTGCCCCGGTCAATTCTTTCCTCAGAATCTCCAGCAAGGCCTGTGCTCCACAGGGAAGGAACCTGGACTCCTCAGACTGGTGTTCCACCTCAGAGGCTCTGTGTTTTTCCCCCTCGGAGGGGTCCCCACGGAAACCCTGGTAGTGGTCACTGTCCAGAGCCCAGGGCCTAAGTCCATAGGCCTTCCTCTGCTGTGTCCTCAGAGGGCCCTTGTCCGTCTCAGAGCCCCCTGGGTCCTGCGCTGTGTCCCTGGGCTCAGCAGCCCGCAGGATGTGCTTTTGTAAATGTCTTAGCTGTTGCTTCAACTGATGGAGCTGTTCTCTTACCCGAGGGCCCCCTTTCCGGCTGCCGTGGTCCCCGGCAGGGCCTGGCTTCAGGGGGCCTTGCTGCATGGGAAGGCTCTGCTTCCTCTTCCGCTCCCGGGCCTTCTTTGGGCAACAGGAACCATCCCTGGCTCGGGCCTTGCCGGGCACCAGAGTCGGAGTGTGAGGAGAGAGGCACATGCCTTGGACGATGGTCTCCACCCTGGCCCTCTTTGCTTGGATGTTCTCATCCCAAAACCAGTCAGGGTCAGCAAAGCTGGAGCTGGGGCCAGGGCTCCAGGCATAGGGGGAGTCTCTGCCCTTTTCCTGGGGGGCTGGGCTTCTCTCACCTTCCATATAGGGCTCTAGCAGGTGGGAGCAAGCCCGGGACAGAGGAGGAAGCAAGCCAGAGTTTAGATCCAGCTCCTGGCTAAACAGACACTTGCTCAGAGCCCTGGCTCCCTGAGGGAATCCCTTCTCCGAACGTCCTCAGCGGGAGGGGTACCCAGAGTGAGCTTGGAGGGGGGGGGTCCCTCCTCTGCACTCAGGAGGATGAGAAGCAGCTGTCAAGGATTCAGACTCCGTGATGCCAGAGCTTACAAACCTGAGCCGACTCTGGAATGAGAGACAGGAAGAAAACAATAGCATTCGTGGCATATGTGATTCTGAGCGGTGCTTTTTTTTTTTTTTTTTTAAGATTTTATTCATTTATTTGACAGAGAGAGATCACAAGTAGGCAGAGAAGGAGGCAGAGAGAGAGGAGGAAGCAGGCTCCCTGCCGAGCAGAGAGCCCGATGCGGGGTTCGATCCCAGGACCCCGAGACCTGACCTGAGCCGAAGGCAGAGGCTTAACCCACTGAGCCACCCAGGCGCCCCTGAGCGGTGCTTTTCAAACCTGAAGGTGGAAACAAGGCACCTAGAGAGGTTGTTACAGTACAGATTCGGCTTCAGCAGGTCTCGGGTGGGGCAGATTTGTATTTCTGTCCAGCTCCTGGGTGATGCTGTGCTGCTGGTTGGGATCCTACTATAAGAACATTCCTGGGGCACCTGGGTGGCTCAGTCAGTTGAGCATCTGCCTTCGGCTCGGGTCATGGTCCCAGGGTCCCGGGATTGAGCCCCGTCTCGGGCTCCCTGCTTAGCTGGGAGCCTGCTTTCCCCTCTCCCTCCGTCTGCTGCTCCCCCTGCTTATGCTCTCTCCCTCTTTCTGTCAAATAAATAAATCTTAAAAAAAAAAAAAAAAGAAGTGATCCTTCAGGGAGAAATTCTCTTGCTAGGGCATAACAATAGAATAATAATAACAACAATAATAAGGGTAATAGCAGCAGCTAACTGCACCACTGGCATTGTGCCAAGAACTTTACATCCATTACCGGATTTAATTCTCATAACTCCCTGAGCGTGTTGTCACTCTCACTTAAGAGATAAGGAAACAGGCTCAGAGAAGTTAAGTAATCTTCCTAAGGTCATACCACAAGTAAGTAGCAGGCTGGAGTCAAAACAAGGTTTATCTGATTCAGAGTAACTTTCTCAGTGTCTACACCACAACCCTCCCGCCGCCCCCAATCCGGCACTTGTTTAAAATAGCAAATTCAGGAACCCCCCACCTGTCCTGCACCATCCGAAGCCCTGTACTGGGACAGGGAACCTGCACTTGAAACCGGCAAACCCAAGTTTGAGAACCAGCTGTCCTGCTCCCGGAAGAATCAGATTCTGCCTTCATTGTTCAGGTTTAACAACTGTTTATTAAGCCCCTCCTGTGCGCCGGGCCTTTGTCCGAGCACTTAGAGAGACGGTGGTGAGTGGTGAACCAGCAGAATCCTACGTGCGTGAGGCTGGCTGTCCCTAAGGGGAAGAGGGGATGAACACGTCTGTTTTCAGGTCATGATATCTGCTAAGGAAAAGTGCAATAAGGGGCTGGAAGTTGGGATGCGGGTGTGGAAAGAAGCAGGGAGCTATTTTAGGAAAACCTGCCTAAAGCTACTTTTCCCCCACAAAGTATTAAAATACACTGTACTTGAATCAGGAGGCTTCAGATAGCAAGTTTAAGGCCCTTCAAGTTCACCGAACATTTGTCCACGCCACCTCATTTCACCTGGTGCCAAACGTGAGTGTCAGTGCCATTCACCCATTTTACAGACAAGGAAACTGAGGCTCAGTGAGGCTGAGAGTGGCTCTCAGCTACTAAGATTCTAAATCCTTCGACACAACCACACTCTAGCTGCCACCCTGGAGATGGGAAGACCTGTATAAGGGGCTGACTTCGGGGCTCCTTAGCACAGTTGGTTAATTGTCTGACTCTTGGTTTTGGCTCAAGTCCTGATCTCAGGATCGTGAGATGGAGCCCCGGGTCCGGCTCTCCTGAAGAGTCTCTCTTCCTCTCCCTCTGACTCTCCCCTCTGTTCTCTCTCTCTCAAATCAATAAATAAATCTCTAAAAAGAGAAAAAGAGACTGACTTCTCTGTCGGTCAAGCGGATGCTTCCTTTCCTATAAGAGGTAAATGAATTTCTTTCCTCCAGAAATTTCCACCCTCCCTTGCTTTGCTTGCACAAATGCTGGCAGGAGAGAGACCGCTTGTTTCCTTCCTACTCTCAATCTGAAGCTTACTTGGAGTTCTTTACCACGGGTAAAGCTGGCTTTTCAGGAGCCTCTGGGTTCTTGTGTGGATGTGGCCACAGCCTCCCACCTGGAGCTCCCAGGAGACCAGAGTCCCAGGACAAACCCTCCGTGAGCCATGCTGCTCCGGGCGCCAGGGTGGAGAGTGGGAGGTGGTGGCAGCTGCCCAGCCATCACGGGGAAAACGACGCTGAAAGCAAGGTTCTTCCGACTCATTAGAAGGCTTTTGCTTTGAGTAAGACATTTGTAAATTACTAAAGTGAAATAGATGATTTGCCAAATTAATGTACATTTAAAAACGTACCGCCAAATTCATTTCAACAGTTTGGATGGTTTACCACCTCTTGAAGAGAAACATGTTTCTTAACTTCCTGTGATCATTTGACAATGAATATGTATTATTTGTATAATCTGAAAAAATGATTTTTTTAAAAGATTTTATTTATTTATTTGACAGAGAGAGATCACAAGTAAGCAGAGAGGCAGGCAGAGAGAGAGGAGGAAGCAGGCTCCCCGCGAGCAGAGAGGCCCGACGTGGGGCTCGATCCCAGGACCCTGAGATCATGACCTGAGCCGAAGGCAGAGGCTTTAACCCACTGAGCGACCCAGGCGCCCCGAAAAAACAATTTTTACATCAGCTCTTTCTTACCATCTGCTAGGCATATCTGGGTCATCCATTAAACACGAATTGGCTGCTTTCTAACTAATAATGATCACTGAACTGACACAATTGATATTTTAACCAAGAGACTCGCAGTAACACAAACTATATATATTTTCGGTTAAGTACCTTCCAAAAAGAAGAGGGGATTGGTTATGATTATTCTAACTGCTAAGTGAACATCTCCTGCTTAAATTCAATATTTTCAAGCCCAAACTCCACAGCTGCCCCTCGGTCTCACCTCACACAGTACCGATCTTGTTTAAGCTGGAAGCAGGAGAGTCTCCTTGACTCCTCCCCAACTTCTCATCCTCAACAGTGATTTCGGTTACCACGCCTGATCATTTATGGCAAAAAAAAAATTGCTCTGGACTACATTCCACCTTGCCTTTCCAATTACACTTTCTTAATTCAGGGTCTCAGCTTTTTACCTCGCCAGTTCCAATACCTCGTGACTGGTCCTCCATCCTCTAGCCTGATCTCCCTGTGGTGCTTCTACATTCATTCATCCATTCATTCATTCAACAAACATGGATCAAATGTTGACAACCAAATCCTCTGCCCATGTGGATCTAAAATTCATGCAAAGGGAGCCAGATGTCATGACATACTAAGTATGGAAGGCCATTGTACTAGGGCCTTGTTGGCCACTGTGAAGATCTCAGCCTTTATTCTGACATAAATGAGGACCCGCTGGAAGGTTATAAGTAATATGACCTGAGTCAGTTTGAAAGGATCATTCTTTCCTGGATGAAGAATAGGCTGGTGGTGGGGAGCAAGGGTTGAAACAGCCTTAGGATGCTCTCCATCTCTAGGCATCTAGGCAGTAACCTAGAAGGTAATGATAGAGAGGAGGTGTCTCGGGCCAGGACGGTGGCAATGCAAGCGGAAAGTTACATCAGATCCTGGGTATATGTTGAATGTGGAGCCCATGAAATTTGCTAACAAATTGGAATTTGCCAACAAATTCGGAGCACAAAGAGAAATAAAACATCACCAACAACGACTCCAAAGCATTTGGCCTGAGTGACTCAAAGGACCAAATTGTACGAGCTGTGTTGGGAGGACTCTAGAGAAGAGGGTTTGGGGAGGAGTTCCAGGAGCTCTGTTTTGCACGTGTTGAGTTTGAGATAATTATGAGACATCTAAATGAAGATGTTGAGAAAGCAGTTGGATAAGTAAGCCTGGAGACTCAATGAACAGATCTGGGCTAAAAATATAAGGTTGATGGTTGTCAACAGGCAGGTGTATGAGCTCACCAAGGAATGGATGTACACAGAGGAGAGGAGGGCGCCAAGGTCCGAGTCCTGGGACATAGCAACATGAAGAGCTGGGGTAGGAGGGGAACGAGTCGAGGGTGAGAAGGAGCAATCAGTGAGCTAGGAAGAAATCTAGGGGTGTGGGAGTTATTGGGAGAGAAGCAAGTAAAGTGTTTCTAGGAGCAGGGAGAGGTCAAGTCACATAAGGATTGTTAGTAACATAGAGGCACCCAAGATCCTGATCAGAGAAGTTTTGGTGGCGTGCAGGGAGAAAAAGCCTGGTCATAGTGGATATAAGGCAAAAGACAAGAGAAGGAATTGGTGCCATTAACTCTGACAACTCTTTCAAGGAGCTCTGCAGATAGGAGAGAAATGGGACCGTGGCTGGATGGAGAAATGGGGTCAAGAGAAGGTATCTCAAGACAGAAGAAATGCCAGCATATGTGTAGGCTAATGGTGATGCTGTAGAAAAGAGAGTCTGTTAATGTAGGCCAGAGGGGGAGAATTTCTGGAGCCCGTCCTTGGGTAGGAAGATGGGGTGAGATGTGATGCCAGGGGAGAGATCGATTTTAGAGAAGCAAAACCCTGATTCACCCATGGTAGTGGGGGAAGGCAGTGTACGGGGACGGGTGAAGCCAGGTGGGTAGCTGCAGTGGTGGGAGCCTGTGGAAATTCCCTTTTGATTGTCTCCATTCCATCAACAACATTGGCATCAGCATTTATTGTCTAAAACACGGGCCTGCTTATGGCCCTCCATGGAATCAGTCTTCACTAGTGGCCTGTCGAATCGAAGGTAGAGAGGTCTCAGTTCCTCTGGAGCCACTGTCCTTGAAACTTGCCCCATTGCAAGCACTGCCACTGAGCTGTCCTGGGCTCTGTGCTCCCTGAGCATGCCGAACTCCTTCACCAGTCCAGGTCTTGGCACTTACTGTCCCATCTGCCTGGAAGGCCCTGCTCTCACTTTTTTACCTGACGAACACTTACTCCTTTTCCAAAATCCAAATGAAATGTCACCCCCTCTCTGAAGTACTCAATGTCTCTTCTCCTTTATTTTTAATTTTTCTTAAAGATTTTATCTATTTATTTGAGAAGGAGAGAGCACAGAGGGAGAGTGGGAGGGAGAAGCAGACTCCCCACTGAGCAGGGAGCCTGATGCAACGTGGGGCTCCATTCCAAGACCCCGAGATCACGACCTGAGCCGGAGGCAGATGCCCAACCGACTGAGCCACCCAGGCGCTCTGTCTCTTCACCTTCAGACTGTGACCCCAGCTAGTGCCTGGCTTCCAACAGTCGCTGAGTCAATGTTTGCTGACGCAGCTGCATAAATTATTCCGTGTGTCTACTTCATGTAGACTGATTTTTGTCTCTTCATTAGACATACGTTATTTCAGATCTTTCTAGCATCTACAGGGAACAAAGCCAAGACAGAGACAAATAGACAGATAGATAGGGCATAAAGCCACCAACTTGGCCCAGTCTCCTTTGTGGTTTGTCTAAGGGTTTGTTCTTTGAGGTTCCACATAGTCTGTGTGCCCCAGAAGGCAGAACTATTGGGGTAAGAGAGGAGCTCGGTGTGCTCAATGAAGCAACAGCCAGCGGGAATGTCTTGAGGCCAGACGCTAGAAATCCAGCCGGACCCCACTGTGGTTAGATGCCCAGAGATGATGATGTCCATCTCTGTAGGACAATCATGAAAACTCTGCATCTGGGTAGCTGAGAAACAGGAAGCCTGCGTGCTGGGTCCGCGTGCCACCCAGAGCCCTTTACCTGGGTGTGGCATGAAGTAGCAATGTTTTCTATTTAAAAATTAACCAGCAGCACACTCACATTCACTGACGACAGAGCCATTGCCACAACCCTTTAAAAATAGCTTTTCTGTGTTTCTTAGATGATGAAAGCAATTAAGGGTCGTTTTGCTCGCCAAATATAGAAATGTACTGAGAGAAAAAGAAAAGCACCTATAAAGCTGCCTCCTAGGGGAAAAAAGAAAGTCACAGTTAACATTTTGGTGTTTGTCATTTTTCTCCCATACTTTTTTTCTCCATGTACAGATAAACTTACATGATTTCTCCTAATTACATAAATTTTTTAAAATGGAATTATAAATACATAGTCCTATAGCTTCTTTTTTTTTGGTTTTTTATGTCCATGAATATCAATCTACAACACTGTGAAATCTGATGGCATTCCCATTGTATGTATATATCAAAATTTATTTAATAGGGACGCCTGGGTGGCTCAGTTGGTTAAGTGGCCGCCTTCGGCTCGGGTCATGATCCCAGCATCCTGGGATCGAGTCCCGCATCGGGCTCCTTGCTCGGCAGGGAGCCTGCTTCTCCCTCTGCCTCTGCCTGCCACTCTGTCTGCCTGTGCTCGCTCTCTCTCTCTGACAAATAAATAAATAAAATCTTTTAAAAAATTTATTTAATAAATTCCCTTTTGATCAGACACATTTTTTTCTTATGTTGTCACTAGTTTAGCAATACAGACAATAGAGTATGGGCCACAGGGTCAGACTGCTTCGATTTAAATCTCTAGAGCTGCTTACTAGACTGGTGGCTTCTCTGTACCTCAGCTTTCTTATCAGTAGCATGGAAATACCCATTAATACCTACTGTTACCATAGGGTTGTTGTAAGGATCCAGTTTTTGGACCAGTTCCTGGCATATAGTAAATTACTGATAAATGTTAGCTATCATTCTCATGAATAATATTGGAATGAACAGTCTTGTCTAGATCTCTGGGAACTTAGACTACTTTTTGCTTAGAATCTATTTCTAGAAGTTGAAATTCAGGGTCAAAGACTAGGCATGTGTAAGACTTTTACACTCACTGCTCAGCTGCCCTCCAGAAATGTACCAACTAATTGGTAGTGGAGATGAGGGGCTACAGGAGAACTTTCCATTTTTACTCTGTATATTTCTGTATTAACTGATTTTTTAAATTAACATATAATGTATTATTTGCCCCCAGGGGTACAGATCTGTGAATCGTCAGGCTTACACATTTCATAGCACTCACCATAGCACATACCCTCCCCAGTGTCCATCACCCAGCCACCCTATCCCTACCCCCGACCCCCCAGCAACCTTCAGTTTGTTCCATGAGATTAAGAGTCTCTTATGGTTTGTCTCCCTCCCGATCCCATCTTGTTTCATTTTTCCCTTCCCTACCCCTCACAACTCCCTGCCCTGCCTCTCAAATTCCTCATATCAGAGAGATCATATGGTAATTGTCTTTCTCTGATTGACTTATTTATAAGGATGTATTCATTGCATTATTTGTGTGTATACTTTTAAATAGCCAATTTTCTTTCCTACCAACATCTCTATACAACACATATCCCCACAGCCCCTTATCCTCATTGACACTGGGTGTTGCCAGTCCTTTAAATCTTTGCCGATACAATGGGTGAAAATATCACCTCACCCTTTATACTTCGGATTCTCAGCAAGCTGGCTCATTTTTCTCATATTTGGGAGTAAGTATTTTGGGGAAATATTTGTATATATATTATAAAACTTAGACATTTTTATACCACTTGAGTCAATGGTTCTTTGTCTAAGAGGTAAAATCAAGAAAATGATGCCATACACACAGATTTATGTCAAAAATGATCATCCCACAATTAAAGAGTAGATAGGGATTAAATATAAATATGGTATTAACTATGTGATGCTATATTATGTATCCATTTTTTAAAAATCATGTTTGGGAAGAGTTTATAGGACATTATTTTATAATAAATAGAGAGGGAGAAAATCACTTATTAAAAATACAAAGGAGAAGAGATGAGAAAGAAATGCATTAAAATGTTAGCAATGTTGTTCACGAGCGATGGAACCATGGATAGTTCTTTTTCTCTATTTCTTCTTTTTACTTTTCTATATTTTCCATATTTTCAACGGGCACATTTTCACATTGTAATTTTAAAAAAGCAACCTTTGCCCTTGATATTAAAACAACCTGCATTTGTGGGGAAGGCTATGCATGTGTGGGGACAGGGGATGAATGGAAAATCTCTGTACCTTCTGCTCAGTTTGGCTGTGAACCTGAAACTCCTCTAAAAATTAAAGTCTACCAAAAAAACAAACAAACAAAGCTTGGATTTTCTCATTGACTCTTTCCTGGATATACATTCCTGGGCATCAGACGTAAAAAGCTCCACTAAAGAAGCAAATTTAGCTACAAACATGAGCACAGAACACAGGGCTCATGAGATAAGTGCAAAGTTATGTAGGATTTTATAGCTAGAAAGTGTAAAATGAGAGTAAGGTGGAATGTCAAGTAAATAACAGGGCTAAGAAAGAAACCGGTGTCTGAAGTGTTAGAGACCATGGGCCCCTGCTCAAAAGACAGCCAGGGTCGGTAGAATTTTCAACTGCACAGATCACCTCCTCACAGGGGAGCCCTTCTTCCTGCGAGTCTATGCCCTTCCAAGAAATCTTCCTTGATATCTGCTCATGGGGGCAAGGGAAAGGGCAGCTCACAGCTTGTGTCTCCCTTTCTGTGCTGTGCCCACATTCAGGGAACAGCAAACACCTCTGATACACTCGACAGGACCATCAGAGAGCCAATCACTCAATCAAGGTGGGCTATGGGGCATCACGTGGAGCCCAAAAGATGCAATTCATTTTCATTGCTGCCTTTGATGCTCCGATCCAGATTTATGCAAGATGATTGGATCCCAGTGGGACCAGTCTTGCGCCTACCCAATAACCACCCACGTACGATACGGTAAAATATGGAGGAAAATGCCTTAGCCTGAAACAGCTTCTCCCATGTACATGGCCCAGGATCTAAGGGTCCATCATAAGCAATTCATGTTAGTGATCACTCATCATGTACAAGTGCAGCATTCCTGAGCAGCCTCTCGTCCGGGTACTCATCAGGCTTAACAAACTGCAGCTCCCAATTGTTCAGGGTGGCACAGCTCAAGGTCATACAGCATGCTTACATTTTACTAAGGTGTCTTCATATACAACCTCATCTCTGTTTCACTTCTGGAGGATCCCTGCATCCTCTCCATGTGGCTATGGGTGGGGAATGACCCCATCCATCTCTAGTCCAACCCTGGGCAGCTCTCCCTGCGTTAGCTGATGATGGAAATGGGTACAGGAGGTCAGTTTGACAACCCAGTCCACGCAGCCCTGTCCACAGTCAGAATAAATACTACCAAGTCAGAAACCCTCCTGGTGTGTGTCATTGGTGTCTGTGAGGGTGATCCCCTGGGTGCTGGACCTGGGCCAGACTCACTACTAGCTCCCATGTGATCTTACATAGATTAACTTTGCCTCTCTCCTTTCTCAGTTTCTTCATCTGTAAAAGGGGATTGGATTGATGACAGTGCTGTTTCTTAGAGTTGAGGGGGCGGCTCTCTCTAGTGCACCACCAAAGGCACTCCTTAATTTGCAATTTCCTTTTCCTCTAGGGCAGGCTTGGGAGGCCCCACGGCCCTGGAACTTTATTTAGCCCTGGAGGGGACTTGGGGATCATCTGGTACAGTGCCTGGTTTCCAGACTTTTAGATTTCAACCATTAATAAAATGAAAACAAACAAAAATTTAGACCAGCCTGAGAGGTCTTGACATTTTATTTGCAGGTGAAACTCCCCCAAAATAGGTATGCAAAAGACTACAATCCACTGTCATTTTTATTTCATAAAAGAAAAGAATCTTAACTACTCTGGTTTTTTCTTTTTTAAAAGAAAAGAAAAGGAAAGATGTATACAAATTAATTTAGATTTGTAAAAATTCCTACATGGTCTTTTCTGAAAGCATCACAGACCAGTATGAGGGGATCTCGGGTCTTCATGCCCTGCGCTTGCTTCATGGATAAGGCCACTGAAGCCTGGTGAAGTGACATGCCCAAGGTCACAAAGGGGCTGCACTGTCTCCTCGCTATCTAGCACAACCCTGGTGGACGTGAGATCCCTTCCTGTGGCCAAGACTGGTGCCCTGGGCTGGGAGTCAGGAGGTCTGGGCTCTACCCCAGCCATTTGCCCTCAAGACACACTTTCTGCTGTTTCTGCTTTTCTAAAATGGGGATGACATCATCCCCTCACTCAAGATTGGTGTGAGAACGTGATGAAAGAAGAGTTTAAAAAGTGCTCTGGAGAGGCAGCAATGACAGAGTGAGGTGTTCAGAGCAAAAAGTGCCGCCGTCTGTGATTTGCTTGACAATATTTCAGCCAATAAAAACAGATGAAGCAAATATGGCATCAACCTGGATTACATGTAGGGGGTGGGCCTTGCGATGCTAGCCTCTCCACCTTTCTGCATTCTTGAACATTTTTATAATAAACATTCCATCATTTTTTTAAAAAAGTGCTCACTCAAGATCAATGGAAGCAATGGTGTTACTCACAGAGAAGATGCCCTCAGGGAGATCCAAGTCCTGGGCTCTGCACAGGTGGGGTCTGCTACCCCAGAAGATGAAGCAGCCCACTCTTCACCAGCGTTGGGCACAAAGAAGCATGGTCAGGAAGTGATTTTGGCTTCCTCCCCAGGTAGGCCCGGTGCCTGTGGCAGAGCGAGGGAAGCCTCCGCCCGCCCCTTCTCAGAGCAAGGCACCTTCTGACAGACCCAGCCCTGCAGGCGGCGGAGGGGACAGTGGGGGCTGCCTCGCCCAGCCAACCAGTGTGGGGGGTCTTATGAATATGCAGATAGAGGCCAGAGCTGGTTGGCTGCCACCGCCCCCATCTCCCACCCCTACCCCCACTCAGATGCCCAGAAAAGCCTGCTGAGAGATCTTCCTGAAATGCCCTCTCTTCTTGCCTAAGGACCTATGGAGTCCCTTCAAAATGTGGGGACTGAATTACCGGGCTCCTCCCATTGTACTGGCCTCTGGGGGGAGCTCCTGACCTCTTCTTCCAAATTCCCGGACCAGGCTGCTCCAAGGTGAACCCTTTTCTCCTTGGGCCTCAAGCATCCTGAGGATACCAAAACCAGCCCAGTGCCGGAATATGGCATCTCTACTGTGCAGGAAGGAGGGGCTGTGTGGCTTTCCCTTCTTGCAGAGGTCTAAACACTACTGGGGAGGCTGTTTGTTGAGGCGAGAACCCTCCTGTCTGGCAGAGCTGGGGAGAAGTCACTGGTCAAATTCACCAGCATCACTTGAATTTTGCCATCTTCTCCTTCGGTTTGGGAAGTGGAGTGTGTGTTGTGATACACAGCAGTGAAAATCAATGCACCACAGCTCAGTTCAACATGGGTGAATCCTCAAAACAGGACATTGAGTGAAAGAAGTTAAATCAGAGAATGATACTGGCACTGTGGTTCCATGTATATTACATTTAAAAATGGGCCCAACAACATCTAGATTTTCTCGGAGTATATTCATCCATTCATCATCTTTAATTACAACTGAAAGGAGAAATGGACAGAATGATGGAATCTAGTATCATGAGTAATACAATATGAATATAGGATATAGTCTCTATTTTAAGGAGTCCGGAGGCAGAAACATAGGCTACTGCCCAGCCATTTACCATCTGGTCAATAACATTCAAAAATATGTAAACAAGGATATGAGCGTATAGTTTAGACCACACATATGAATATGGGGGACTTCAGGTAAAAAATGCTGTGTGTATTATCTAAGGTGTGCTGCCCACTCTGTTGTGTTTTTCATTAACTGAGCCATTTATCCTTTCTAGAAACAACATTTTTTCTTATATAATTTGAAAGTAAATACATCTTTTCCTCCATTTAAAAAATAGATAAAACAAGTCTATAGTTTAGGACACACGTGTATAGAAGCTACAGTGAAAGGGAGGGAATGGTTACCATATAGTTGATCCTAGCAGAGGTTAACTCTAGGAGGACTAGCAAGGAGGACCACATAGGACTTTTCCATTTTAAGCTGGATGGTGAGTATGAGTATTCTTTTTACTATTCTTCTTTAAATCATACACATATATTTATATGCTCTTCTGAATATATATATGCATATATATATGTATACATATATATGATTTTATTTATTTATTTGAGAGAGAGCACAGAGGGAAAGGAGGCAGTAGACTCCCTGCTGAGCAGGTGGCCTGCCATTGGCTCAATCCCAGGACCCTGGGATCATAACCTGAGCCAAAGGCAGATGCTCAACCCCCTGAGCCATCCACGCACCCATGAATATATATTTTATAACAAAAAATGTTTTTTCAAAAAATTCTCTTTTGACGGGGCACCTGGGTGGCTCAGTTGGTTAAGAGTCTGCCTTCACATCAGGGAAATACAAATCAAAACCACAATGAGATACCACCTCACACCAGTCAGAATGGCTAAAATGAACAAGTCAGGAAATGACAGATGCAGGTGAGGATGTGGAGAAAGGGGAACCCTCCTACACTGTTGGTGGGAATGCAAGCTGGTGCAGCCACTCTGGAAAACAACATGGAGGTTCCTCAAAAAGTTGAAAATAGAGCTACCCTACCCCTATTGTGGACATTGCTGCTATAAACATTTGAGTGCACGTGCCCCTTTGGATCACTACATCTGTATCTTTGGGGTAAATACCCAGCAATCGCACTATTAGGTATATACCCCAAAGATACAGATGTAGTGATCCAAAGGGGCACATGCACTCAAATGTTTATAGCAGCAATGTCCACAATAGCCAAACTATGGAAAGAATCTAGATGTCCATCAACAGATGAATGGATAAAGAAGATGTGGTATGTATATACAATGGAATACTATGCAGCCATCAAAAGAAATGAAATCTTGCCATTTGCGACGATGTGGATGGAACTAGAGGGTATTATGCTGAGCGAAATGAGTCAATCAGAGAAAGACAGTTATCATACAATTTCCCTGATACGAGGAAGTTGAGAGGCAACGTGAGGGGTTTGGGGGATAGGAAAGGAATAAATGAAACAAGATGGGCTCAGGAGGGAGACAAACCATAAGAGACTCTTAATCTCACAAAACTGAGGGTTGCTGGGGGTAGGGGCATAGAGGGTGGGTGGTGGAGTTATGGACATTGGGGAGGGCATGTGCTATGGTGAGTGCTGTGAAGTGTGTAAACCTGGCGATTCACAGACCTGTACCCCTGGGGCTAATAATACATTATATGTTAATAAAAAAAAAAACAAAAAAAGAGTCTGCCTTCACCTTGGATCATGATTCTCTGGGAAGCCCCAGGTCTGGCTTCCTGCTCAGTAGGAAGTCTGCTTCTCCCTCTGCCCCTCCCTCTCTCCCTCCAACCTTGTGCACATGCACTCGCTTGTTTTTTCTCTCAAATAAATATACAGAATCTTTTAAAAAATAAAGTAAAATAAAATTCCCTTTTGAAATTAAAAATAAAACATATGATCTGGTAATCACACTACTGGGTATTTACCCAAAGAATAGGAAAACACAAATTCTAAAGGATATATGCACGCCTGGGTTTATTGCAGAATTACTCACAAGATCCAAATTATGGAAGCCGCCTAGGTGTCACTGACAGATGGATGGATAAAGAAGATGTGGTATAGATAGATATAGATACAGACACGCATATACACTGGAATCTTACTCGGACATAAAAGACAGTGAAACTTTCACTTACACGTGGAATTGAAGAAAGGAAACAAAGAAAGGAGGGAAAAGTGACAAATCAAAAAATAGACTCTTAGCTACAGAGAACACACTGATGGTCACCCAAGGGGAGGTGGGGGTTGGGTGACACAGGTGAAGGGGATTAAGGAGTGCATTTATCTTGATGAGCACTGAGTTATATGTGGAATTGTTGAATCACTATATTTTATCTGAAACTAACATAACACTGTATGCTAACTATATTGGAAAATATTTTTAAAATGTGAAATAAATTCCCTTTGAGCCATAAACACAAGTTTGTGAACTTATATACATAAGTCCTGTCGCAATCAATGATGCTATGTCTTGGAACCTCTAAAGAAGAGGATGAGAGCTCATTGGGTTGCTCCTTGGACTCCACGGAAGATCATATGCGTCTCAAGGAAATCAATTTCAACCTTTATCCTCTGAAAGAGACTTCTCATGCTACTGTGTGTGTGTGTGTGTGTGTGTGTATCTAAAATCGTATCATCTGAAATTAACTTGGGTGATCACTGAGATTCCAGGAGAAATGCTATGTCACATCATCCAGGCCAAGCATCTAAACTTCAGATAATCTCTAAAATTAATCACTTAAAGAGGAAAAAATGAAGTAGCTGTCTAGAAACATTAACAGCAAACCCTTCAAGGGATTCCTGTTTTGGAAACTCTTCAGCTGCATAGAGCAGTCTTGTAAGCATGAAGTCTTTAATCATTCCACTTGTATTTCTTGAGTACCTATAGAGTACCAGGCACTGTGTTCTGAGCAGGGGATTCAGGAAAATAGAGTCATCGTCTCTTTCCTTCTTCTGCTCTGCCCAGGAGAGAAGACAGGCAAAAAGCACATTATAATGCAAAGAAGAGAAACGTGCTGTGTAATGTTTTGGAAGCACAGAAAAGGTATCAGTTAACTCTGACAGAGGGCATTAGGAAGGGATTCAAAAGAGACTTACGGGTGCACCTGGGTGGCTCATGGGTTAAAGCCTCTGCCTTCGGCTCAGGTCATGATCCCAGGGTCCTAGGATCAGCCCCGCATAGCATTGGGCTCTCTGCTTGGCAGGGAGCCTGCTTCCCCCTTTCTCTCTCTGCCTGCCTCTGCCTACTTGTGATCTCCGTCTGTCAAATCAATAAATAAAATCTTAAAAAAAAAAAAAAAAAAGAGAGACTTACGGGTTGATTAGCAGTGCCTGGGCAAATGGGAGGTGAGCTTGGCCCACACAAAGATGGGAAGGAGTGAAACAGCACATGGGAGCGATTGCCAGTAATGTGGTAGGACTAAAACTCAGCACCTGTGAAAATCAGGGGGTGGATCACAACCTAGCCCAAGGCCAGGTTATCAGGTACTGTTCAAATCGAGGAGTTTGGACTTCATCCTACTGATAGGGAGAAGCAGTTGAAAGCATGAGAGTGACAGATTAGGTTTGTGTCTCCAAAGGATCTTTGGCATGGATATGGAGGATTGCTTCGAGAAAGTGGTTGTAGAGGCCCAGGTCCCTTTAGGAAGCTTTTAAAATAGTCCAGGTGAAGGGTGCTAAGGATGTGATCAGGGGTAGCAGCTGGGCAAGAAAATTTTCTCTATTTCTAGTTAGGGCTTCTGCCCATCCCTCCAGAATTCCAGTGGAAGTACTTGCAGAGTTTGGATGAGTGAAGGCACCGTAAAGGTGCCTGAGGATGAGGTAAGATGACTCAGCTTAAGAAACTGAGTTAAGAAACTCAACTTCCCCCTCTCTCTGTCCCTGCCTGCCTCTCTGCCTACTTTTGATCTCTGTCTGTCAAATAAATAAAATCTTAAAACAAAACAAAACAAACAAAAAAACATGAGCAGACACCAGTGGCCCATTCATTTTTTTTTTTAAGATTTTATTTATTCATTTGAAGGAGAAAGAGCACAAACAGGAGAGGCAGAGGGAGAGGAAGAAGCAGACTCCCCGCTGCACTGGGAGCCCACTGGTGGGGCTCGATCCCAGGACCCCAAGATCATGACTGGAGCTGAAGGCAGACGCTTAACCATCTGAGCCACCCAGGTGCCCCCATTCATTCAGTCACTCTTAATTCCACCAAAGCTTATAGAAAAATCTTTTCTATTAGGAAGGTGAGCTATAGGGACATGTGGCTGGCTCAGCTGGTAGAGTATGCAACTCCTGATCTTGGGGTCATGAGTTCCAGCCCCACCTTGGGCACAGAGATTACTTAAAAATAAAATCTAAAAAAAAAAAAAAAGGAAAAAAGGAAGGTGAGCTATAAAGGTGAATATCCAGGGACCTGGGCATTCAAAGGGAGGGAAAACTAAAAAGAGGGAGGGGAAGCTATGTGCCTCCACTTTGAAGATACCAGGCAGAAGGATCATACACCTACCTACCTATGCCAATCTCTCTTCTAAATTCTGTAAATACAGCCATGAACAAGACAGACAAGGTCCCTAATTTAGCCGTTTATATTCTAGGGATAGAGTCACTAATAAACGGCCTTCAAAATACACAGGATGTATGGGAAACAATTAGCTTGGCTGGAGAGAGTGTGAGTAGGACTAGGGAAGATCATATGTCGTTTCACAAGCAAGGCTACTTGGCGATCGCCTGATAAAAGGACAATGGGAACCCTTCAGAGCTTCCTTTGGGCTGTTTCTTTATTCTGGAGTTAGAGAGGCAGGGAAGTGACTTTTGTTTTGTTTTGTTTTATGTAATTGTGGAACCTGAAGCTCAGGGAAGCAATGTCACCTGCCCCAGGCCACCCACGTGTAAGATCAAGCTGGCATGTCTGCCAAGGTCCGAGTTCAAAGCCCGTGCCAGCCTTCCTCACTTTTCCGGTAGGGGCGGTGAACCGCGGTCCCAGAAAGAGACGGCGCCAAGCTCAGGGCCAGCTCTGCGGAAAGGTGTTGGGGTGGGTGGAACCCTGGGGCGGCCAGGTCTCCGGTCGCTCGTAGGCACAGCCCAGGCCGGCCAGCAGGCAGTGCAGCCGGCTCCGACAGCGCCCCGCCGCTGTGAGCTCTCCAGCGCAGACCAGTGTGCAGAGGCGCGGGCAGCTTTGTGCTGCCGGTCAGTTCTCTTCCCCCTTTCCCCCGGCGTCAGTGGTTCGTTCCGAACACCCCTCCCCGCGCGGCGAGTGCCGCGGCCCGCCCCGCTTCCGGTTAGTGCCGGGCCCTATATCCGGTGTCCGCCCGCCCTCGGCTCCGCCGCCGCTGCGATGCTGTCCCGGTCTCGCTGCGTGTCCCGGGCGTTCAGCCGCTCGCTCTCTGCCTTCCAGAAGGTATTGTCCGGTCGCACCGCCGGGGCACCGGCGGATGAGAAACTCGCCGGCGGGCAGAGGGGCAGCCTGGGGAGCAGGAGGGCGGCGCGCCGGTCAAGCCGGGCACCAAGGGCACCGGGACGCGGAGGCCGCGGGCTGAGAGGCCCGGGGCCGCCGTTGCTCTCGGGGTCGCCTCGCAGAGCCCAGCGGCCCCCCGCCTTCCCGTGGCAGCCGGTGCCCAGTCCCTTGCTGGGCCCCACCCTCCGCGCCCGGGCGGAGGAGCCTCCCAGAGCCGCGCCCGTCCGGACACGAGACTCTGAGTTTGGGAGGCGGTGCCGCCGAGTCCCCCGGCGGGATCGGAGCCCGCCCCCATTCTCCCGTTAGTGGACGTCAGCCCCGATGGGAAGTTGAGGTAGTTTGGCAGGCCTCGAGTGCTGACTGGGACTGAGAGCCCTGGCTGTTGTATTTGCATTTTGGAGTCACGAGATTCACCTGTCACTAGCACCTCGGACGCTTTGAGTCTCTTCTTTAAAAGCGGTTTCTTCCCTCCTTTCATCACGGGTGATGTCGATCATGTCTTCTTTCTCAACAGGGGAACTGCCCTCTAGGGAGACGTTCCCTGCCTGGTAAGTTGTGCCCTTGCCGTCACCTAACATGCTCTCCTCCTGGGCAGAGCAGTATTTGAAACCGGGGTGCCTTCGTTTCTCCACACAGTGTGGAGCGAAGCAAAGTGCTGTTTAATAACCGCTGTCACTTACTCATTTGGCACATGGTTACCGAGTTTCTACTGCCTATCAGGCACTGTGCTAGGCGCTCAGGAGGGATACAGCAGTTAACAGTTCCTACCTTCCTGGAGCTTAAGGTCTAGCGGGAATGACGAAGTGTAACTTGCTAAGCAAATTGAGGGATCATGAATTGATTAAGTGCTGAGAAAGAAACAAATGAAGGTGGACAAGAAGGGCCCTCTTTAGTAGGGGACGTTAAAGCTGCAACCCAGAGGTTGTGACAGAGGCGAGTTCAGTGAAGAGCAGGAAAAGGAAAGGGAATAGCATATAGAGAGTCCCTGAAGAAGGGAAGAGCTTGACGGTGTTTTGAAACTGGAAAAAAGGTGATTGAGCCAGAAAGTTTTGGTTAAAGGAAGAAATGGCATGAGATAGAAGATGGTGTAGAGACTATTAGAAGGAATTTAGGTCGAGCCTGGTTAGTACTTGGACGGGAGAAGGAATTTAGGTTTTATCCCAATTTTTTATATGCCTGACATAAATATTGGTTGGATAAGCCGATCCTATTGTGAGCTTTCTGTGGGCCAAGTATGGTTCTGAGTGCTTTCTGTGCATTTTGCAGTTAATCATCAAGAAATAATAAGAGAGGTATTCACAGACCTGTATCCCTGAAACAAATAATGCATTATATGTTTAAAGGAAAAAAGAAAAAGGTATTCTCTGTTTTACAAACGCATGGCTCAAGGCTAAGAAAGGGTAAGTGCCTTGACCAAGGTCACTCAGCCACCTATTGGTCAAGCCAGCTGTACCTGACTCCTCAACCTAAGCTCTTAACCCACCATGTTGTCATTTACTCGTGTGCTCAACAGATCATTGGAGTTCTTCCTACGTGCCAGGCACTGTGCTAGGTGACAGGGATACAGTTGGTCTCTACCCTCCAGGATCATAAGGTCTAGCTGGAGAGATAGCAAATAGACATTTATGCACACATAAGGCCACAATTACACTGTGATGACTGTGAGCAAGGAGTGCAGGGTATAATGAAAGGCTGGGATGTAGCCCATCTTGGGAGGGTCGAGAGTGTGGTGAGAATGTCAGTAAAGGCCTGCCCGAAAAAGCGATATTTAAGCCAAGTCTTTAAGAATACATAGCAGTTGGCCAAGGGAACAATATTCCAGGCAAAGGGAATTGCTTGTGCAAAGGTTGTCAGGCAGGAAGGGACTTGACCTGTCATAGAAATGGAAAGGAAGTCTGGCTGGCTGAAAAGATAGGGAGGGCTGGACAGTACAGGAATGTGTAAAGTTCTTGGACTTTATTCTAAGAGTCATGAGAACATAGGCACCTAGCAGAGTGTAAGCTTGTAGTGGACTCTGAATAATAAATATTCTTTTAAACTAGGAATCCTAAAAGTTAACATTTTCTCCATGTATAGACTGATAGGACAATGGAAAGAACCTTGTACTTGGGGTTTGCATCGTGGCTCAGGGCTTCACCTTGGGCTAGTCCCCTAAACCTCCAGAGGCCCTACTTATGTAAAAAATGGGAATAATAGCAGATGGTCGTTCTACTTTAGGGAGTTGTGAAACGTGAAAATCAAAATGAGGTCATTATGTGAAAGCTTTTTATAAACCCTAAAGCAGCTATACAAATGAGACTTGCTGTAGGATGAACTCTAAATTGGACTCGGGGTTCCAAAACTCAGGACGGGCTGCTGGCTGTTCTAGCTCAAAGGTACGCTATACTTGGGATTTATACTGTAGAGGCACGGACTGCTGGACATGGAAGTGATTTCCTTGACTCTGAAGCCCTGGAGATTTGGGGGAGGAGGAGGAGGCAAAAGGGAGAGCTGTTTCTCCTCTGGTGTTTCCTGAGCCCATGGTTTATTTAGAAAGAGTTGTTAATCTGAAAAAAAGAAGACACCTGAAAGAATATTTCAGGTGAGGTGGCAGCCCTTGTTAGTTGTGATTAGTTGTCAGTTGGGGGAATACAGTTATCTGTGATAAAGACATTTGGTGGGGCAGAAAGGAGCTTCCATCTTGCTGAGTTTGACCAGAGCAGAAGAGTGCTCACAGGAGCAAAATAAACTGATAGGAGGGACAGTGATTTGCTCAGTAGTGGGGCAGACTGGAGACCCTGGGCTGAGAGTAGCCGGTCTTTGCTACTAAGGTGTATGCAGTGAGACTTCCAGCTCAGTGCATTTTAAGTAACCAGGGAAACAAACCCAGACCAAACATGCCCACTGCTTCTCAGATTAGGCTCTGTGTAGTCACAGGATAAGCCATGATAGGTCTTTCTCTAGCTTCAATTCTATTTGAACACTTGGGAGTAGGGAGGTTTTATTATGAAAACATGTAGGGATAATGACAGGTTATGAATTTTAAGGTAAGCCCTTAGAATTTCTCCCCTTTTTCCCCTAAACACATACCGACCCTCAATCCCACATACCTGTTGCTCTCTGCCATTAAGAAGCAGAACTCTGTCTGATAAGGATTATATTGTTGCCTACATTTGATCTTGCTCTATGTCAGAGTTAGGGGGTGAACAGATTTTTTTTTTTCTCATTCCCAGCAGGTATGCTGTATAAGAGTTGTTGGTTACGAGTTGTTTTGTTTCTTGCAGGGGTGTCCTTATGTCAGGGACCAGGTTACCCTGACAGCAGGAAGATTGTGTAAGTATCACTGGGGAGCACAGATGTGTGGCCACCGGGTATTTAAGACACCAGTTCTAAATTTGACCACCTGCTTTCTTCACTGGCTTCCGGGCCTAGATAATCAAGGTGCTTATGTTGTCTGTAGACCTAAACTTGATGTTGATTTATGACATGTGATGTACCTTGAGCTTTAGCCGCATGTCAGGTGGAGTGTGCTTCTCTGGTGTTTAGATTGTAATGAAAGTGAAGTTGGAACTCTCTATGGGAATAGATATAGAAGGTTACTCTTAAGTATTCTGGTTGGATACAAGTGCAGCTGAAGGGCCGGAGGTTAACATTTACTGTGGAGATTTAGAGCATCCTCTTGGTAGTATATTCATTTTTAGAAACCGTAAAAGCAAAAGACAGAGTCAGTTGAGTCCTGGGACTTTGACTACATCAGAGGGAATGCTATTATTGCATGATAGGGTTTGGAGAAAGGCCACCTGTTTGTGTTTCAGATTAACTTCTGCTTATGAATGTTGCTTAATGCTACTTTGCATTCCAAGTATTTTCAGGGTGGCGGTAAGAGGATGCTTTCTAGTTATCTGTTAAACAGCTGTCAAGCTGGGTTCTGCAGAGGGGGAACCCTCAAAATGAAGGGTCACCAGATTAGTTCTTTCACTGTGACGATGGGATTTTTCCTTTCAATTAAGAAAATGATGCACTTAGTACTAGAAACATGAATTTCTGAGTTAGGTTTTGGAGGGCAATTAGCATTCAGGAGTCTTGAACTGTGTGTATTTCTTGATCCAGCAATTCCATTTCTAAGAATCTGTACAGAAGAACTGGTATACCCAGATTCTCTCAAAATGGCCAAATACAGCAGGATTGGTTAAGCTGCGTCATGTTAACATGTTCACACTGAGAAGTGAAACACGGGTTATAAAATGATTCTGTTTTTTACTGTATAGTATAATCGTGTTTTTTTTTGCTGTTTTGAAATATTCTACAAGTGAACATCGAATACTTTTGTAACTTAAAGATTATTTAGAGCAGGGTGCCTGGGTGGCTCAGTGGGTTAAGCCTCTGCCTTTTGCTCAGGTCATGATCTCAGGGTCCTGGGATTGAGCTCCTCATCGGTTCTGCTCAGCAGGGAGCCTGCTTCCTCCTCTCTCTCTGCCTACTTGTGATCTCTGTCTGTGAAATAAAATAAAATCTATTAAAAATATGTTTAAAAGAATTATTTAGAGCAACTTAAAATGTGCTACTCATCTGCAACTTAAATGAAAATTGGAACAACCACAAATTTTGATGCAATAAATACAACAAGTAAGTTGTATGTATGACTTTTTTTTAAGGATTTTTATTAGAGCACAAGCGGGGTGAGGGGCAGGAGTATGAGAGAGACAAGCAAACTCCCCACTGAGCACAGAGCCTGACACAGGGCTGGATCCCAGGATCCCGAGATCATGATCTGAGTCAAAGTCAGACGCTTAACCTACTGAGCCACTGAGGTGCCCCAGTAAATTATTTGTTTAAAAAAAAAAAAACACCCCACTAAACTTTGTGGGGTGAGATCACCCTAATCTAATAAAGTACCCACTTTATTTTAAATAAACTCTTTATTATAAAACATTTTGGTTTTTTATGATTCAAAAGTAAAACGAGACTTTAGCTTTGTCCTGCAGTGCCCCCCAAGTTCCTCTTCTTAGGGTCAGCCAGTGCTCCAGGTTCTTGAGCGCCCTCACCGAGGAGTCTCTGCAATTGCAAATTACCCATGAGTTCTTGTCCATGAACACTTAACACATGCTTAGAAACTTTGTGCAGATCATCTTGTGTTCTGTACTTTTTTAAAAAATAGCGTATTTTTTCCCTTGATTTTTTAAAATAGATCTTATAGTTATTTTGACATTATAAAAGTAAACATATCAAGTGGCAACTTAAATCTGTTTTACTTCTGTATTACAAAGGTGCTTGTTATAGAATATTCAGCATCCTGAAGTGTAGAAAGTGATAGTCCCCATTGGTCCAAATAACTCTCCCAAAATGTGTATGTATATAACAGATAACCATAGGTACTGTATATATCTACATCTCCCACTCTCCAGAGTTAACCACTGTTAATGGTTTGTGTATACAAAGTGGTATCATTCTCTAGTTTACATTATTTGAAGTTAGCGTCCCATCAGAAAATACCTTGGTCTTTTGAAGTTCCTCTTGAATGAGTCCAGAATGGACCAATGACTGTCTCCTAGCCAGAGAACCAACCAGGAGATAGAGTTTTTTTGGTGCTTCTGCCCTCTCCCAACCCCTGGACCATAATATCTTGTTTTAATTCTGAGTTAACTGTCTCCTCTTGCTGCCTTATCTGATCTTAGTTTGTAATCCTGCAGACAGAAACCTCATTGTTTATGGCATAATGGCAGGTACTGCTAGGGCACCCAGTTTATTGTCCTTGGATTTTGTCCAGGAAAAAACCTAATCGGGAAATTAATTCCTTATGGTGGGTGTGCAAAGGATGCTTATCTTTTTCTTCACTGAACCAAATGAAAGTCTGTGTTTCATGGGAGCTGACATTTCACTGAGCACAGGGTTCTGGACTCAACCGAAGTCGTTTACTACATAGGGTACCTGTGTCATCCAGGCTCTGCTGTAGACCTGCCGAGTCAGTCTCTGGGGATGGGGCCTGGACATGATTGCTTGAAAAAGTTCCCCCAGGTGACACTCAGGGCACCCCTGACTGAGAATCAATATTTAAAGGGAGAATGGTCTATGCCAGTGGTTCTAGACTAGATTGCCAGTGGTTCTCCTGCTAAAGGAGTTTACTTTCTTTGTTTTTTTTCTGTAGTATTAACAACAGTAATGTCTTCAGTGTTCGCTTCTTCAGAACTACAGCTGTGTGCAGTAAGTACCTGCCTTCAGTTTCCTGCCTTCATGGGAATGGTGTTTTAATGGCAAGAGCAACAACTGACAAGAGTTTAACTAAAAAGGAAAAATATGGACTACACATGATTTCCTTTTTTGCTTTTTTCCCCAGAGGATGATGTGATTACAGTCAAAACTCCAGCATTCGCAGAATCTGTCACAGAGGGAGACGTCAGGTGGGAGAAAGGTAAGATTTCAGGGCCTACTTACTACTTAAGTTTAAATATTTGATAAAGTTGTCATCATTGACCTCCCCCTCACCCTGCCCCAATAAATCAGGTTCCTCCCTTTTCTACACAAAATGTAATTTTTCCTAGCCCTGTAGGAACGGGGTCTTGTAACACAACTATCTAAAGGGATTTTGTAGCTACTAGGGTCCCATGTCCCGCGCCCTACCCATCCCTTAACAGGTAGCCTTTGTCTTTTCAGCTGTTGGAGACACTGTTGCAGAAGATGAAGTGGTTTGTGAGATTGAAACTGACAAGGTAGGCTTGTCCTATATTAGTGTAATTTTTCCATGGTCTCCCTTTGGTTTTTTAACCTAATTTTAAAAAGGGGGACTTAACTGTTAAAGATAGTTTTTAACTTGCTCTAACCTCAGTTGTAAAAGTGTTGGAATAGCTCATTAAAATGAAAAAGCTTTAAAATTTTAGATTGTCTCAGTATATGTATTATGTACTTCAGCATTAATTTTGTAGCATGTGTTTGCGTGTGTGCGTACGTGTGTGTGAACTGTTTCAATTGGATTTTTGTGTCTCACTTGGAAACACATTATCTGAACATGGCTAAGGTTTCTGAGGAAGGACAAAGGATGAATCTTCACAATAGCATTGACTCTTCATTACTCTGAGATTGTGGCCTTGGTGTTTCTATAAGCAGAGTCTAGTATATCTGTGTTGTGACTATTGGGACTCATATTTGAGATTCTAGACAATTTTCTAATGCTGAATAAAAATTTGGACTCTTTCTCCCTCGGTCCTTGTTTTCCAGACATCTGTGCAGGTTCCATCACCAGCAAATGGCGTGATTGAAGCTCTTTTGGTACCTGATGGGGGAAAAGTAGAAGGAGGCACTCCTCTTTTCACACTCAGGAAAACTGGCGGTAAAGAAGTTCTCCTGGTTGTCAAGGTCTCCAGTGTTCCCCCTTGGAATTGGGGCTGAGCATAATGTACTAATTCCTTGATACCTCCAAGACTGCTTGGCATTCCAGCTGCTGTTTGTTGAGGGACTAAGACAGGTGATATTTATGTAGTGGGTACTTTTAAGCGCTAAGTTCTAAAAGAAGATGGTATTTAAAAAACAAAATCTCATAGTAACTCTTATTTCCACATATATTTCTTAAGCTGGACCTTTTCTTAAAAGTATAATAAGAATGAAGATTTTAAAGTTAGTGATTTTTTTTTTCTTTCTTCCCTTCCCTCCTCAGCCTTGGCATCAGGATCAGATGGGAGCTCTAAAAATAACATGTAGGGCACCCGGGTGGCTCCATTGTTATGTGACCAACTCTTGATTTCCACTCAGGTTCTGATTCCAAGGTCCTGAGATCAAGCCCTGCCCTGAGCATGGAGCCTGTTTACGATTCTCTCTACACCCCACCCCCGACAACCCCCCCACACGTGCAGCTCTCTCTCAAATTTCAAAAAAAAAAAAAAGTCAAAACCCCACAAATGCCTAGGCCTAATGGCCCAAGGATTCTGACATATTAAATCTGGGGTTAGCATTCCTGGTTATCAAAGTTTTTTGTTTTCTTTTGTTTTTTCATTTTTTATTTTATTTTATTTTATTTTAAGATTTTATTTGACTAAGAGAGAGATCACAAGCAGGCAGAGAGAGAGTGGGAAGCAGGCTCCCTGCTGAGCGGAGAGCCCAATGTGGGGCTCGATC
>RCUC01131975.1:0-28702 GCA_003697995.1 Taxidea taxus jeffersonii | reverse complement strand
ATTTTGTGAAGTAAATTCAGAGGATTGGCATAAAGATTTAATATCTCAAATTGTTCCCAATATCAGAATAATTAACAGCCCTAGGCTTTAGAATATTGACATGTGTTTTAGTTTCCTTACTAAATCCTGACACTTGTGAGCTATGGGCAAATCATCTAATCTATCTGTAAATCAGCATCCTCATTAGGAAACCAAGAATAATCATAGAGCCTACCTTATAGGATTTTTGTTATTTTAAGTGACATAAAGAAAAAAAGATGAGATTGTAGTATATCTTATATGTAGTAATTTTCTGTAAATTATAGAAATTATTAAGATAATGGTGACAAAGTTATTTTTAATCATAGAAATAATTATGTATTTTTCTTATGTACTATATTTGAAGGTCATAGACCATTAATGCCCTCAACAAATATTTATTCAGCATTGGTCATGTGTTTTGGTTTGGTGTTGTACACTGGGACTTATCAGTGAAAAAAACTGGCAAAATTGTCTTCCTTTATGGTATCTCTTCCTATTGTGGAGGGGAGATACTCAAGAAATAATAACCTAAAAAATAAATAAGATGAAGAATATGTTTTTTTTTTAGAGATTTTTTATTTATTTATTTGACAGAGAGAGTGAGAGACACAAGCAGGCAGAGCAGTAGAGGGAGAGGGAGAAGCAGGCTCCCCAGTGAGCAGGGAGCCCGATGTGGGGCTAGATCATGACCCGAGCCGAAGGCAGTCGCTTAACCAACTGAGCCACCCAGGCGCCCAAGAGTATGTTTTAATGTAAAGAATTTTGGCAGAGTGGGGCGCCTGGGTGGCTCAATGGGTTAAGCCTCTGCCTTCAGCTCAGGTCATGATCCCAGGGTCCTGGGATCAAGCCCCACATTGGGCTCTCTGGTCAGCAGGGAGCCTGCTTCCTCCTCCCTCTGCCTGCCTCTCTGCCTACCTGTGATCTCTGTCTGTCAAATAAATAAATAAAATCTTTAAAAAAAAGAATTTTGGCAGGAAAATGAGTAGAGGAAAATAAGGGGAATTGGAAATTCCAGAAAGTGCAATTTTCAGTAGGGTAGTATGTCAGTCAGAGTTGTCTTATTGGTTCTATGGTTCTTACTGGTTTTATGCACACATTCACTTAAAAATTCCTTAAAATCATATATATACAATATATACACACATATACACACATGCATAGATTTTAAGTAATTGGCTCACATATCTGTGGGGGCTGACAAGTAATGAAATCTATGTGGCAGGCCAGCATGCTGGTAACTTAGGTGGGATCTGTGTTACAATCTTGAGGCAGAATTCTCCTAGAAGCCTCAGTTTTTGCTCTTAAGCCTTCAACTGATTGGGTGAGTCCCATTCATATTGTCAAAAGTAACCTCCTTTACTTAAAGTCAACTGATTTTAAATGTTATTCACATTTACAGTAGCCTTGACAGAAGTACTTAGATTAGTGTTTAACCAAACAACTGGGCACCATAGCCTAGCCAAACTGACGGATATAATAACCATCACAGGTAGTCAGGGCAGGTCTTATTATTTTTTTTAAAGATTTTATTTATTTATTTGACAGATGGAGATCACAAGTAGGCAGAGAAGCAGGTAGAGAAAGAGGAGGAAGCAGGCTCCCTGCTGAGCAGAGAGCCCAATGCAGGGCTCAATCCCAGGACCTGAGCTGAAGGCAGAGGCCTTAACCCACTGAGCCACCCAGGCGCCCCAGAGCAGGTCTTATTAAGAATATGGCACTGAACTAAGATTTAGAATGTAAAGGAGTTATTCATGTAGATATCTATAAAAAAGAATGTTCCAGGCATAGGGAATATCCAACACAAAGCCCCTAAATTTGGGGTGTGCCCATTATGTTTGATGACCAGCAAAGGGGCCAGTGTGCCTAGAGTTGGGTGAAAGAGTGGGAAAATAACAAACTGTATGGTCAGAGAGTAAGGTGAAAGAAGCAAATAATGTAAGATATAGTCTATTTAATATAGTCTCTAATTATAGAATTAAAGAAGAATAACTATGGAGTAGATGAATGTAATACTAAATTGGTGGGCTATAGTAATATATATTTGTAAAAATATTTGAAGTCAAGATAGTTCTTGGAATGGTCTTAGGATGGTACAGGTCTGAAGAAGGTCAAGGAATGGATGGATACTGTGATAGAAATAAAAATTATGCTTCCTTAAGAAGCAAAATAAGAAAGAAGTCATCCCTCCCAACCTTGGGATATAGGCTTCCTGAAGGTAGGCACTAAATATGTCTTGCTTACTGTTGTATCCCCAGGACCTAGTGTAGCACATTGTATGTTGTAGGTATTATTAATATTAAAAAAATAAAAGAACCCTCTACTTATATCCAGTTACTTATAGATGCATCTCAATTTTAGAAAACCGTTAGTGGTAATCTACAGGCACTGAAATGCTTTCTTGATTATAGTCCAGTACTCTCATTATTTTCTTTTCCCATTCCCAATGTTGTCTCATTTCTGCTTGGATCTTGAACCTTTTGTTCATCTGCCATTTGTGGTCTCTGGTGGAGGGTGGAGACTAGAACCCACCTCCTGTTAATGATGCCTGTGACGTTGGTGTAAGTTTTCCTATACTTTCTAGATCTTGGAAATATCAGTGGGTAATATGGAAACAAAATATTTTGATCAAGTGAATGCATATCATGGCCTTTGATTTATAGGGGATTTCTGAACCACAGAGATGAGCAAAGATAGAGACCCAATCAGTTAGGTGAAAGATCTTCATTTTAGAATAATGGAAGATGAGAAGAAAGGTGACTGAGATACATGAATTCATAAGTGGAATACAAGAAGGGTGAACATAGATTCATCAAATTCCTACATGTTATAGCTGAAATCTTCAACTAGTCTGGGGTAAGCAATAATTTATATCATAACTGATACAGTTCAGGGTAAAAGGAAATACAGGTTAAAAATATAAAGAGATTCAAGAATGGACTGGTTAACTTTTAGAGCATAAAGCCACAGTGTATTGGGGTCGCATAATTTTTTAGAATATTCTGTAACTTAGATATTGATGGTGGTGTGCTGGAGATGTTTAACAATAGGCTCTTTGATAAAAGAACATGCATGCATATGTACTTAAGTTTATAATAAATTTTAATGATATAAAGCCTGCATAGCACATTTACAAATAATTATGAAATTAAACAATATTATTTATTATAAATTCCACACAATCAAATGATACTCAACAAATGAGTTTGTCAAACTCTTCTATTTGCACTTTACCTATAGTTGAAATTCAACAATGAACTAACAAAATCAGACTGCAATAAATGCTTGATTACTATCGTATTTGACAAAAGAGTCACTCATGACATTGATACATGAATGTGGAAACATGAACATTTGACTGAAATTTTAATTTACTTTAATGAGTAAGATTGCAACTTTATTCATTCTTTAATCATGCAAGCAATTTCTTTGCTGGATTAGATAATAGTTTTTGAACGCCGGAAGCATATTTTCTCATTTTGGGGGGAAATTCATAACATAACACCTGGAGACATGATCCACTTTAAATTTAATCTTCGTTATTAACATCTTCCCATCACTTTAAATCTAGACAATTGAAAAAATAATAAATCAACCCTAGATTTCTAGCGTTTAATGGTTTTCATGTTGTAAATACTCCAGGCATAGCCAAGTTCAAACTACTAATATGATGTCCCTGAACTTGGAATTGAGAAGAGATGCAATTATATACATATATTACATATTATATATATTATATAGTATTTCCATTATATAGATAAAATACATATCACTAAAGAGCATAGTTAATAGTGAAATATGATAAAAAATAATTAGGAAGTGATCAGTTTTTAGTATTTATTACCTTTGTTTTTAATATAATTTTTATATTTTGAGTTCATATAATGTAATTTTTTAATGGTAGCTGCATTTAAAAACCAGTTGTCAGGATTCCTGGAAATATAGCACTTGGCTCTTGCTACATAGTACTAGCAGCTTCAGTATACCACTAGATATGACCACAGGCAGGAGAACTTGTCCTTCCCACACATTGTCTTTTGATAGATATCTTAAACATAGAACCTATATTCAGTAGAAGAAATATTTCACCCTGCATGCCATTACTTATAGTATTCTTCTATAATCAGTTGACTTCTGTCTCCTAGATACCACTATAGTTTCAGATTATTTTCTTTAAACGGAGAAAAAAAAAAGGCAATTCCTCCCCCTCCCCCATCTTTTCAGCCATAATAGCTAGAGAGAAGTAGCCACATGGACTGAAGTATGTTTTTTCAAAATCCTTTTTCAATTTGTAGGATTAGGTGCTCCATGACAGAGTACGTAAGAACACAACAGGAAACATCATAAAAGCTGGTTTTATTAGTCTTCTTTGTCCCCCTTTTATATGGATACCCCTTTTTTTTTTCTCAGTAACCAACTCAGGATTATAAATTCTGGCTTGAGTACAGTTTGCTTTGCCTTCCTTTAGCTTTCTTAAAGCTGCTTTGCAAAAATATCCATAGTCTATCACTCATTTTAGTTCTATTTATAGTTCTTAACACCTTACCCCCTATTTTAAAAGATTATTTCCATCAGACACTAACATATCTGTAGTAAGTCCTTAAAACATTAGCAATCTTCATTGTAGTTTTCTGATGAGATAACTATTTTTTTGGAACATATGGTTATAAAAGTATTTTTAGACACTTCTAGCCATTTTGAACATGAACCCAAATTCTTACCCAATATAGTGCTGCAAAATAATGTTATTCCAAAAAAAAAAATAGCGAATTTACTCATGTAATTTTCAGAGCAGCTCTATTCTCAATTGGACCAGGTGCCTTAATTCCTGAACATATTATTGATTGATTTACAAGTGATCTCACTGCATTGAGACCTCAACTTTTCCAGTTATTCACTTCTGGCAAGTTTTTATTCTAAGTATATGATCCATGTGACTAAGTACATGCATCAGTGATATTAAGTAATGGTACATTAATCACATCCTAAGTAATGAGTTTATTGGGGAGAAAAACAAATTGGAAGCATGAGCTTTTTTGTTTGTTCAGAAAAGATGTTAAGAGATGACATTTTATAGGCTAATAATTTATAAGCATGCCTATTTTCTTTTGGCTATTTATCACACTAAGAACTTACGTTATTTTAGTTTAAGCTTATGAATAAATATCATATATGGAAGTTATATAAACTGGAAAGTTCTTATTACAACAAAAAATCTAGTTTTCCCAAATAACTATTTTTCATATTTTTCCAAAATAATGCTCATAGTGGGTCATTCTAAGGCAAAATATATATTTTAGGCTTGTATGAATGCTAAATAGTATTGACATTCTTTGTAATGAAAATGAGACAAGCATTAGTTGGGCCCATGAAATAGATTTATGATTCCAATGGCATAAGAAATCTTTATGTAATTATCATGGAACTAACTGGGATTCTAAGTAGAATTTGTATTTTATAACAATGAGGTTGCAGATAAGAAAATCTGTTAATTATAGCTTAAAAAAAAACAACTAACTAAAAACTAAAAAGGATTATGTCAGGGAGGGAGAATTTTCTCTGCTCTTCAGGGTCCTTCTAACAAGACTAAGGATCAAACTGATGTATTAACAGATTTGTTCCTGACAGATGAATAGGAGAAAATCAAATTTAATTTCCTATGTACAGAAAATCCACATAAACATGAGATTCCAAAGACAGGCAAAAATGAAGTATATATTTCATTTTGAACTTAGGAGAAGAGGGTAGGGTTCTGGGATTTCAAATAAAAGAAATGCAATTCAAAGGAAGATTGTAAATAAATGTTTGCTGTGCTGCTCATAAACAATAGGACACAGAGGACTGTGACCAAACAGACCTTGCTAGGTTCTTCCCTGTCTACCATGCCTAGTTCATGTTAGAACTTTATAGTGTAACTCTGTTACTAGAGCAGGTCCTTTATCTAAATTCTTAGGCAGTTGAAAAGGAGGTAAAGAGTTCTTCCTGAATCTGCTGGGTTTTGATTGCTTTTTAACTCAAAATAATCTTCATCCCAATGTGACTTATTTTGGGGAAGCCTGCCCTTAGTCCCTACAGTTACAATAAATATTCTCTGCTCCTTCCCTAATCTCCTTCACATGTAGATCATAAGTGACAGATTTTGCCTGGTGAGTTAATAGTGAGGCTATCAGATAAGGTGTCCAAAAATTGTCCTTTACAAGTAAATAATACTCTTTCCTTTGTGCCTTTCTCCTGCTGCTTAAAATGTGATGTGTCCAGGCTAACAGTTCCCTCTCCAATATAATGAAATGACCATGAGAATTGAAGCTAAGTACTGTCTAGTAACAATAGGGAAAGGTCCTGGATTCCTCGTACAATGAAGCCACCGTACAGATTGCTCATCCTTGGACTTCTTTCTCTGGGTCTTTGCTTCTCATAACTGTGTCTAATTGTAATGAATAGACATGTTAACATTAGCTCATTTAATCAATACAAATAAGGCAGGTTTTATTATTAACATCAACATTCTACAGATGAAGAAAGAATTGCAGAAACTAGCAAAGCAACTTGCCTAAGGTCAAAAATCTCAGTGGGGAGTTAAACAAGGATTTGAACTGAGGCAAGGCTTTTCTAGGGTTTCCCAAGTGTTACATGAGAAACAAGAAAATTCAACTCAGCCTTTTCGGTAAAAGCAGTGAGCATCCATAGCACTAATAAGTATAAAATAGCAGGTACAATTCCTCATAAATTGAATGGAACTTTACAAAGTATCATTGAGTTACCTCATGTTCTGGATGTCAGTGTGAGATATTGAGCCTTGGTGATACTGACTCAGAAAGACTTTAGTGTTATATAAAGTGCTAAGATCAGTCTCCAAAATATGATAAGAGAAAAAATTGTTTTTGTCAATATAATTCAAGTATTATGGGTAGGAAAGGGCCATGGGGGAAATTCAAAATTGTTAGACATAGATACCCAGGGTATCCTTGTTCCTGAAAGTTCTTGATAGGATGGTCTGGTCTTTTAAACATAAAAATTGGTAATGAGATGATTGATAGATGAATGAAAGCACTTGGTAAGAATGCTAAGCTATTTGATACAGTTCAAAGAGGTGAGATGCTGAATTCTGTATGAAAAATATATTATTTGTCTCAAATACACCTGCCCTGGACAGATTGATTGATTCCTTTTTGTTTTTCAACTTCTACTTCTGCATCTATCACTATTCCTTTACTAAATTATGTCCTGTTAACTCATTTCTCTGGATCACTTAGAGCCCAATTTCAATTCAGCTTTTTCAAAAAAGGTTTTTGCCGACTAATCTGGCTTAACTATCTTCTCTTGAATCTGATAATATCTATTAATTTTACTTCTTTACATTGTTTTTCTTAAAGACCTTGTCAATGGATTCCTGATGCGTCTTTTCTTTTTTTTTAATTTTAATTTTTTTAAATGATTTTTTTTAAAGATTTTATTTATTTATTAGTTAGAGAGAGAGAGTGAGCACAGGCAGAGAGGCAGAGGGAGAAGGAGGCTCCCCGCCGAGCAAGGAGCCCGATGTGGGACTCGATCCCAGGACACTGGGATCATGACCTGAGCCGAAGGCAGCCGCTTAACCAACTGAGCCACCCAGGCGTCCCTAATTTTTTTTTATTTTTTATGTAACCATATAATGTATTATTAGCCCCAGGGGTACAGGTTTGTGAATCACCAGGCTGATGTGTCTTTTCAAATGCAGTGCTAGTACTGTGTGTGTGTGTGTGTGTGTGTGTGTGTGTGTGTATAAACATTTATAATTACATACTATGTATAATATATATGGCTATATACTACATGTAATATTTAAATTGTATACAATATATAATATATAGTTATGCCTATTACTTATGTAAAACTATATAATCATATATGGATATATAACATATATCTTATATAAGCATATACATATACACTTATATATTACATATATATTACATATATACTACATATATAACATACATAACATACGTATATTATATATATATGTATATATAACTTACCCAATGTGTCCCTAACCATGTGCTCAGACAATACGTTCCAGATACATCTATTTTTTATTTCTAGTTTGTTTTTGTTTTTGTTTTCACTCCAGATGTTAACTAGGGCTTCTTTGCCTCTCAGAAATCTAAATAATGACCCATCTTAATCCCCGCTAATTCCATGCCTGTGAAATCCAAATTCTTCAGGATTATGACTCATTTCTCTGGATTCTTGTTCTCATGCTCTTTTCACCTTTCACCTTTACATAGGCATACACTTAACCTTTATCCTTTTCTCCAAGTTACTCAAGAAATATACAAATTTTACAAATTAGTAATATTAACTGAAGGGGTAGGGGTGGTCAATGGGGACTTTCTTATGAAGCACCCAATTGTCTACCATCTTGCTAGTTTTCTTACATCTCTCACTCATCCTCCTCCCCACCACATCCTCCTCAGCATATCCTCTTTAGCTCTAACTTTTTCCACTCTCTTGCCCATAGAATTTCAGTTCTTCTCAGCTCCTGAGCAAAGCTTGCAAGCCCAAATCCAACAAAATGTGGCAGAACAAGGGAACTTTGAATTACCAGACTCCTTGTTCTTTAGGAAATACTTGATTTGATAACAGGGTTGTTGTTGTTGTTTTCTATTTACTTACAGGCTTATCCACATGTATAAACTGTGGACTAGCTCAGTGCCAAGGGATGCATTGTCTGAGCATCTGGTTAGGGATGCCCTAGGTAAATACCTGAATTGTTTATTATATATGACATTCCAGAGAATTAAAAGTATACATTCAGTTTAATAAATATTTTTGGGCCTCTATAGTGTGTTAATCACTGGGAATATAAAAATAATAACAGAAAATCTTTGACTTTAAAGAACTTCCAATCTAGGGGAAAAGGCTGACACATAAATGGATCATAGGATCAATGGATTATATGACACATAGGATCATATAATTTGGTAAGAATAAATTTAATAAATAAAGTGATAGAGATCTAACAGGGGGACTGTAACATGTCTTTTATGAGAACAGAACAGAGCTGAATTTTGAAGAACAGGAATTATGTAGGCGAATAAAGGCTGAGAGTAGGGGAATGAAGGGTATCCTAGGTAATTGAAAGTGTACAAAAATATGGAGATCTAAAGAAACGTTAGGTATGCATGGGGAACTACAGTGAATTCAGTGTTTCAGAAGTGTGCGTGTAAGGGAAATGTTGGGAAACAAACCTGGATTTAGAGGATAGAATACATATGCTATCCACGTGAAAGAGTTTGTATTGAAGTCCAGACCTGGCGCTACATGATCCTAAGACAACCACCATCACAGTGTGCATTGTGGCATAGCTGTGGGGCAAATGGAGCAGAGAGACAGACTGAGGCAGTATACAGGGATAAAAGTCAGCAGTCCTTGGTGAGTAGTTAGTATTTGTAGAAAGGGAGATTTTAGGGAGACTGTGAAATTTCTTGTTTAGAGGAATTTAAAGATCTGAAGATTATGTTCCAAGAGTATTCTTATGGGAAGAAATGCCAACCACCCTGCCCTTTATTCTTGTAAACTGGACTATATATAAAAGCAGAAAATTGGCTTTAGCTCTGAGTCCCTGGGATAAGGGGGAATAGCTCAACAGAAGTGAATAGCTAAGAGGTCACAGTACCTCTAAGCATCTTTCTGTTACTTGGGTAATGTGATAGTCCAGTAGTTTCCAAATATTTTTGATAATACACCAATTCAGGTAAAATATTTTTGAATTTCACCAATATTTGCACATTGATTTTTTAAAACAAATTAAACAAATGTATTACTTTATCAATATTCTGTGAATGTATGAAAACATATATGTAAGATAAAATTTTGAAACTTCAAGATAAAAAGTAGGAAAAGAAATTCTAGTTCTTCCATACCTTAGCGGATGATTTGGCCTTTATTTTGGACAGTGCTGTCTTAATCTAAAAGGGCTATTTCAGGGACACCTGGGTGGCTCAATCAATTAAGCACCTGCCTATCAGGTCATGATCCCAGCTTCAGCTTTGTGGGATGGAGTCCTTCATCCCGCCCCTTGCTCAGTGGGAAGTCTGCTGCTCCCTCTGCCCTTCCTCCCAGTCTTTCTATCCCTCTCTCTGTGTCAAATAAATAAATAAAATCTTAAAAAGTAGAATAAAAGGTCTGTTTCAGTTGATATGACATCATGCAGTCATTCTAGAATTTCTTTGCTAGCTAAAGTCAGACCTAAAGCTAGGTTTACATCTCATTTTCTCTCTCTCTTTCTCTATTATGAGTACTTGTATGGAGCAGTTGAATGAACCACCAAAAGTGGCCACTAGAACAGCATTGTCCTAGTACTTGTGAAACTATAAAACTGATCCAAGTAATAAAAGTAGTGCCAGTGTGTTTGGGTTTTTTAAAATATTTTATTTATTTATTTGATAGAGAGCAACATTGAGAGAGGGAACACAAGCAGGGTGAGTGGGAGAGGGAGAAGCAGGCTTCCCTCTGAACAGGAAACACAATGTGGGGCCCAATCCCAGGACCCTGGGATTATGACCCCCAGCCGGAGGCAGACACTCGATGACTGAGCCACCCAGGCGCCCCGGTTGGTTTTGACATGGACAATGAAACTGTATGATATGGTGCTATCGGAACTCTAGTTCTGAGTTCCCTTTCTCAGTTATACTTGAGAGACGGGAAAGATGTTGATCAGAAATGAAGGCTTAGGGTGTCTGGGTGGCTCAGTTGGTTAAGCCACTGCCTTCAGCTCAGGTCATGATCCTGGAGTCCCAGGATCGGTTGGGTTGGGCTCCCTGCTGGGCAAGAAGTCTGCGTCTCCCTCTGACTCTCCCCCTTCTCACGTTCTCTGTCTCTCTCATTCTCTCTCTCTCTCAAATAAGTAAATAAAATAAAATAAAAAAAAGAAATGAAGGTTTAGTAATCTCAAAAGAGGGGAATGCTAATTGAGGTCTGGCAGTTTGCCAAGCACATTACAAGCTAAGACTATCTTGTTGCTAATGAATATGATATTCCTGTTGCAACATGTTCCCTTTTTGTTTAAAGGTATAAGATCTCTGTGGTCTGACACAATGGCTGGGTTTGCTACTTTTTGCTTTTGACAAAACATTAAAATGCCAAGGTGAACTCACAAAATCTGGAGAGGGAAGTAGTAGAACAGATAGCATGAAAGGGACCTAATTCTTCAGCATCAGGGCGAGCATTAGAAGAAGGCCAGCATAGTTGAATAAAGATCTTTGCAGGGATTGTGAAAGGGGCACAGTGACTGAGTAGATAATGGTGTCATTATCATAGGTGGGATATTTTGGAAGAGGATCTATTAGGGTAGGTGAAGAGAGGGGGGGGGCCGAGGTGGGGAGAGGACAGCTGTTGAGTTCAAATCAAGGCTAATTTGACATCTGTTTGGAGTCACAGTGAAAGTCAGAGATGGAATATGAAGCACTTGGGTCATTGCTTCTAGCTTTAGTGCTACATTTCCCTATCCCTGCAATGAATCTCTATTTACTTTGAAGGCAATCTGCTTGTTTGTGGACTGAACTTGAAGAAAGCTGGCAGAGGGAAGGCTACTAACAATTAACTTCTTATTATGGTTAAGATAATTGGAGTTGTCTCTAGAGAAAGACATGTCTGTTGCAGAAAGCTGTTAAATTTAATTTTCCCCCTTCTGTCCATATAGCCTATGCAACAGTTTTTATTCTTCAGAAAGGATGATAGATCATAACTAGGGAATGACTTAGCAGTATATATCTTTTGAAGTTGGAATACCAGCAATTGCTATTAGACTGGCTTTATCTTTCCAGCCAGAATGAATCAAAGATGTTATCTTTAAGCATTTTAAAATTTGCCATGAAATTACAAAAACCAGAGACTTCAAAACAAAGTTTGGTTATTTTCCCTAAACTTGTAATTCTGAGATAGAAGAAAATGCTATTTAAAAATTGAAGTTGCATAACATCTTGAATTTTTTGGTGTTAAGCACATAGATCATTTTCAATTTTTTTTCCATTACAACTTCTGTTTTCAATAAATGAATAAAGATGATTATAGAAATTGAATTTCTGAATGCTACTAAATATGTCACAGACCAGTAATGAATGGATTTTATTTCTACTCTTTGTTAAAGAAGCAGATGTGATTCTTGAGATTAGGTGATAACTGTGGGGTCTATGGGTTTGAGCCAAAGGCTGGAAATGAAAAGCCACAGGTTTAAGTTCTGGCTTTGAAACCAACTAAACAATAATCTTCACCATATTGTTCAACCTGTTGACCACTCATTATTCTTTGATATACAGTGGGAGTCCGAAACATTTCTTCCTAACTCACTGTGGTAACAAGAACAAAAATAACTGCAAGAAAAAAACAAACACACACACACATAAAAACCCCCAATAACTACCATTATCATCTATTGGACAATTATTAAGTGGGGCTATCATGTTACATACTTCATTTAGCTTAATAAATATAAAAAAACTTAAGATCATAGCTGATGACTCCACTGAAAAGAAATAATATATATATGTACATATATATACATGTACATTAACATATTAACATGTAATATATATGTATGTATACATATATATATATTAAAGATTTCATTTATTTATTTGACAGACAGAGATCACAAGTAGAGAGGCAGGCAGAGAGAGAGAGAGAGAGAAGGAAGCAGGCTCCCAGCCGAGCAGAGAACCCAATGCAGGGCTCGATGCAGGGCTCGATGTGGGGCTCAATCCCAGGACCCTGGGATCATGACGCGAGCTGAAGGCAGAGGTTTTAACCCACTAAGCCACCCAGGCTCCCCAAGAAATAAAACATTTTTTTAAAGGAGAGACTGGTTTTTCTAACTTTCATTTTGTATCAAACACTGTGATTCATAGGTAAATCCCTAAAAATGATTTACCCAAGTCTTTATTGAACACAAATTATACCCAAGGCATGGTGTTGGGCATTTTGTAAGCTATTAAATTGTACCAAACTAAGAAATGTTTCAGCAAGTTTACAGTTTATTAGAGAAGGCAGAATAGTAGAGCATGGCCAAGGGTGAGTTTTAGGGTCAGACTGCCAGGGTTTGAAGGCGAGTGCTTCCATCCTTTGGTAAGATTGTTTAATTATTAGTATCTCAGTTTCTTCACCTATAAGATGGCACAGTAATAGGTTCTAATTCACAGGCTGGTTGTGAAAGTTAAATATAATTCTCAGAAAGTGTTCAGTAGTACCTGGCATAAATGCTCAATTGCTATTATTGCTACTAATATTAATGCTCAATTGATACTATTACTATTACTATTGTGGGAAATATTGTGGGAAAATGTTATATATTAAATAATTGTATAATTAGAGTAGGGTAAATGGCCAGTGAAAAGCATAGGTGAATGTTATACAAAACTCAAAGAATAGATTTTATTTCTCCTGAGAAGAATCAGAGACTAGGACTGGATGAGGTTGGTTGTATTTGTGCTGGGCCTGGACAAGTAAGTATGATTTAGATTTGTGAAGATTATGGAGGTATCCAAGCTATAGGGAGGAGGTTAATTAAAAGCATGGAGGAAGGAAAATACGGGGCTACAAACAAGAAATAGTGATTGATCCATTTTGGCTGTAATATAGGATGGTAAGAGGAAGAATTTGAAGACTAAGTTGGAAAGCCAATGTGCATCCATTGCATGAAAATCCTTGAATGTCAATCCTTTGAAGGAGTCTGAACTTCGGTTTGTAGACAATTGGGAGTCATGGAACTTTTTTGGGGGGTAATGTGATGTCAACATAGTGATTGTTTAGAAAAATTGTCCTGGATGTGCTGCTTAATTATAAGCAGGATGGACTTGGAAAGAAATACAAAGTGCCAAACATAACTGCTTAGAAGGATTTTAAAATAAGCCAGGAGGGTGGAATCATAAGGCAATAGAGGCAACTAAATCTTACTAATTTATTTTTATTTCTGAATGTATTTATTTGGCTTTATTTTCTTTTAACACATATAGGCTCCTTTGGCCATGATGGGGGGAAACAGCCACAAAAGACTCTATAGCCTTACACTTTTAAAATTCTGTCCAAAGAGAGAAGCTGACTCAATCCTTAATTCCATGTTAAAAAAAAAAATCATTCTGAAAAATTCTGATGGGCTCAGATTGGGACAGAAAATATTCCTTGTCCAATAGACTACATGAAAAATTTTGGATGCCATCTAAAAGAGTTTGGATTATATCATATGGAACAGGGTTTCTTAAATTTTTGTGTGCCATGAATGTCTTTGGCAGTCTAGTAAAGCCTATGGACCCCTTCTCAGAATGATATTTTTAAATAATATAAAACAATGCTATTGGAATTTCAAAGGAAGGCATTTGGATTGAACCAATTTTTTTAGATTATGATATATATTGCTTAGTAATTGCTTTACCAATTAAAGTTTGGTAAAAATAAAGATGTAAGGTTTTTTTTTTTTTCCTCATCCATGTTCATAGACACCCAGAATTCTGTCTACAATGAACTTAAAGCAGAATGAGGAACCTTGATACAGATGATGGGAGTTATTAAAAGATTATAATCTCAAGGGAGTAATATGATTATAGAAACACTATGTCATAATAGTTAAGAGCATGAAATCTGGCTTCAGAAAAATGTGTGATTGAGTCCCAGTCCTATAATTTTGCTATCTTTGTGGATTGATTGAACCAGTAAATTTTAACTTCTAAGATGTTTTTCTTTTTCCATCTACTAAATGCTTATAGCTATAACTAAACTTAGAATCATTGTAAGGATTAGATTTAAATGAGATAATGCATGTAGAATGATTAGTGAATGTTTGGCAAAGAAGTTCTAGGGTAAAAATAATCATTGTGTGTGTTGCTACCCTTTTTTACCTTTTATACTATTTGGATATTGACATACTTTGATATATATATATATTTGTGGAAAAAAAATCTTTGGTTATCTTCTTGGAAAGAGTGCTAGACTATTGCACATTAAACCTTTCTTGGAAGGAGATGGGGGAGAATGATATTTCCTTTTCCTGTTAGTTTGGGGTTACAGGCATAAATTCAGTGACATCTTGGAAAGAGTGACTTCTCATATGGATGGCAGATGGGGCTGTCATGTTTCTTAAAATACCAGCAGCATAACCAGGAAAGGCTCTATTCTAAGTTTGGGACTTAAGCTCAATCTCTTGGGCATGGCAAGCTGTGCCTCCCAGCCTTCTGAAATGATTCCTGCTAGCTAAAATAACACTGAAGTCGCTAAAATTTTAGTTGATTTTGTATCCAACACCTGGCTCTTGGTTGAATTGTTTATACTCATGGGTTTAATTTTAGATTTAAGCTTCATATTTTTCCTACTACTCTAGATATTCTTGATTTCCTAACTGAATTGAAAATGTTTATGATTTACCAGCAGATTCTGTACTTTTAGACCTTATTGTAAATATACAAAAATGCTATAGCGGCCCACTAGGGTGAACTTGCTGATTTGCTCTCTTTTGTCAGGACACACATTTTTAGGTGCTTTACCAGTGCCTTTTATATTTAACCCCATTTTTATTAACAAAGATGATTGAAACATAAGTAATGAAATGAAGGGATGTTTGTTTGTTTGATTAGCTGGCTTTATGCCAGTTTTCATTTTTATTCTATCTCTTTGAAAGAACTTTAAATATATTCCAACAAGACTTGTTTGTCAGACTACAAGGCTTCTTTATTATTCTAGTAAGTTCCTCTTGGTTGTTAGTAAAACCATTAGCTTCTCAGGAATCTCAGCTCCTTTTTCTGGCTTTTTGAAGTCTCCATGAGTAATGGCAAATATCGCATAAGATGTCTGGGGTTCTTTTGCATTTGAACCTTCTTCTCGCCTACTTGCCCTTCTAGATTGAAATCAGGCATGACTTTCTCCTTTACTGTCTTTCTAGAGGTGAGTTTCTTCCCTCAGTGGTCCAAAAAGGCACTTAACCCACGTTCTGTAGTGGGACACTTGAATTAGAATATCGATTAGATTTTTCCTCATGTCAGCTCCATCAACTCCACATTTATATCACTATTAGCACACTCATTACAGATAGTGTGATTACCTCCACTAGACTGTGAACTGTTTGCAGCCAGAGATTTCTCCTTCATTCATTCATTCATTCATTCATTCATTCATTCAGTTAATAAACAGAAATAATTTATTGAGCACTTCCTCTGTATCAGGTAAGTAAGTGCTAGGTGTAGAGTATACTATCAGTGGATGAGAAGTACAAAGTTCCGGGACGCCTGGGTGGCTCAGTGGGTTAAGCGGCTGCCTTCAGCTCGGGTCATGGTCCCAGCGTCCTGGGATGGAGTCCCACATTGGGCTTTCTGCTCGGCAGGGAGCCTGCTTCTCTCCTCCCCTCTCTGCCTACTTTTGTGATCTCTGTCTATCAAATAAATAAATAAAATCTTTTAAAAAAAAAGTACAAAGTTCCTTCTCTCATGAAATTTAGAATCTAATGACTTGCATTCCATACTCCTAACACTTTCTACCAAGTTACAGGTAGTATACAGGAGGTAGTCAGGAAATATCAGAATAAATAATGAAAAATTAGACATGGAGGTAACAAACCTGTTAAAGTAAATGACTGAATTTACTAGTTATAATAAATAAAAACTGTCTTGAGATTATCCCAGGTGAAGGAAGAAGTAAATGACAGGTGAAGTGTTTTAAGAGACATACCTTTTTTTTTTTTTTTTCAGGAAAGACAGGATTTAATTTTGGAAAAGACTACTGTAGTACCAATGCATTTTGGGGGAGCAGTGTATCATTTCTAAAACTTTCCAATGCTGACCTAAGACAAGGCAACCTGCAGGTTTTTTAGGCCTCTGAAATTTTTATTTCCAATGATTATATTCAGATGGGTACTCATCAACATGCACTGACATCTGTTATAATGGAGTGTATTTCCTCTGCCTGAATAGATTTCAGTGCACCATTCATTTCATAGTTTTATTCATGAAAAATCCAATCTGTACCAATGCTCCCCTATTTTATTATCTTTGAAATAGCAACCAGTAAGCAGAGATAACTGAGAATGGATATTACTAATAGAGCAGGTTATAAGAAATGCACTAAATGTCAGATATGACTGGGAGATTGTTTATGTTATTATTTTAGGCCAAAGTGAAGAGGGGAGAAGGAATCTCAGTGTATGCTTAGGTAAGATAAGAGCAACACAGTTCACTTTGCCTGGCCCAGAAGCTCCTAGAGTGGAAGACGAAAAAGAAGTGGAACAAAGAGTAAGGAATAGGATCATGGATAAGAAAAGGAAGTTGAAACATAGGCATAGACATTCTGAATTAAATGCATCTATTGAGCAAGATGGTTTGCATTCCTTAATGAGGTAAGGGGACAGTTTAAGAAATCTGCTTTTAACAGAAGAGCAAGTTACTGACTCTGAAGGAACTTAGGCAAATGATTTGACATCTCTGGGAGACACTTTCCTTATCTACCTTGTAAAGACACAGAGAAAGTAGTTTCTAGGGTTCTTTATTACCGGAGAGTCTCTAAATTTTTCAGAGCACTTAAAGGCATTAAGTACTTACTTTGGCTGCTAAATGTTATCAATAATAAAATCTGTATATCAAAAGGGAAAAAAGTTCTTCATGCTTTTAAAACTAGTGACAACAGTTTTGTACCTTTTTTGAGTGCATATTTAGCTTTGCATAGGCATCAAATTTGTCATAGCTTTGCAACAGGCATGAGAAGCATGTCGTCTTTGTATCAGTCAGCAAATAGAGGAAGTGTAAGTTTTATGGAAACCTGGGGATCATTAAGAAATGTAGGAGAAGAAGTGAAGTGGAGGTCTGAAAAGGGGAAGTCTGAGTCAGAGTAACAGCTGCTAACCAGCCTTCCTGATACACGGGTGTACGTGGACAGGTCAGAGGCAATATGGACCACAGTCCCTACAGAAATGATGTTACTACTTTGTGGATTTTTAGCCAGGTCTCTGGTACTGGGCCTAGTGTTGCTGTTGGCCAAGAGAGCCTGTAGTCAGGCAGTAACTGGATGTGGAGGAGAAGAGAAGATGGACAGGCTTGGATTTGCTGGGCATCTCTTCGTCTATCCCTATTGTGTTGACCTTTACCATGTCTGACTGCAACAACTTTCAAGGGGTGTTTGCTCTACCTCACCTCTGTCTTCCAAACCACAACCAAAGGTCCTCTCTTGACCAACTCTGACCTGGAACGATATAGTTGATATTAGTATGTAGGTGCAAGCGTGTGTGCACATTACACACACACACACACACACACAGGCCTTGAAACTAAAAGTGTTTGATTTAAATCTTCTGATACCAAATTTCAAATATATATGACTTTGGATGCTGTCAAGTATCCCTAGTCTAATATCCCTAGACTTAAGCTTGTTTAGGTAGGACCAAACTGAGATAGATTTCTAAAATCACTCTCTAAAACAAAGGTGAATAAAGACAAAGCCTGTGATTTGCTTGTCACATTACAGTGTGTAAAAGGCTTTGATTTTATCATTTTACGTGTTTTCACAATTAGCCTCAGAATTTTATAAGACAAGTTACTAATCCTGATGATAGTTAAAAAAAAAAAAAAAAGCCATGGCTGAATTCCAAATAATTCGCCAAGATCAGATAATGAAAGTGATAAATTTGGTTAATTTTAGAGTATGCTGAGTAGACAATCCTTTGTGCATTTTAAAGGATTCTACAAAGTGCACCTGTCTTCCCATTATTTTGTTCTGACCAAGCGAAGATTTGATTAATGATGATATATTTCTTTGGATTATAAATACTCATATCTGATTAATTATATCACTTCATATGTAATCTATTTCAGAGTTTGCAATGGATTTTCACATCTTTTTTTCACTTTACTTCAGAAAATATTCATTGATTTTATATTTTTTTGATTTTCCTCTCCATTTTACAAATGAAAAAATAAGTAAGAAAGACTGGGTAACTGCCTCACCCTCATGCTGATTTGACTTGTTGGAGCAGAGCTGAGACCTACTTGTTTCAAATTCAAGTTCAAATTTTCTTTTTACTTCTTTTCTATTGCTAGTCATAGTGGAGGCACTAAAAATATTTTGATGCATAGATTTGTGAATGGGAAAATAGCTTAAACATGGGGTGTTAAACAATCTTTTTCCTATTAAGTGACAGAACAAAATCTGCATTTGATGCATCAGCATGAGAAGGAACCCTCTACAGAGGTTATGAACCTAGAAGCCAGGGAGAGAGGTGAATGTTGGAGGAGAGAGAGTGAACAGAGGCCTGAAGTCTTTCATCAAGTTCAAACAAGGAATGCTGGTATGGAAATTGGGAAAGTATCAAATTTCCTCTAGGAAAATGAGGATGTGAGTAGATGCATAATGTTGGAACAAAGGATATGTCTTGTTCTCATATATGTCATTTATTTAGAACATGGATGAAGGAGAGATGGTTATGAGTGTTACAGGAAGCCCTTGAAATTAGAGACTTTGAAAAGTATGTTGTACTCTTATAACTTATATTTTAAATGGCTTGAAAGAAGGCTATCTGTTAATGGGTTTTGTCAATGTATTATTTTAGTATATCGCTATTTCAGGTACATTCCTAGGTTTACTCTTGTATAACAGAAATAGACTGTATAAAGGAAGAGTGTGGTCTGGTAAAATGAGGTAGTTTACTTTTTTCTTAGACATTTCCCCTATTTCTTTTTAACTTTTTATTTATTTATTTATTTATTTATTTATTTATTATTTATTTATTTATTTATTTATTTATTTTCATCAGATTCTTGAGCCACTGAGGACTTTATCCTTTTCATCCTTGAAAGACTGGGATGTGTAGGGTTAGAGATCTTGGCCCCCAAAAGAAGAATATCTCTTCCAGATGACAGAGCAGATCCCATTGAACTGTAAGTTATGTCTGCTGCCTGAGAACTCTGAACTCCTTGGGAAAAGGGACCCACAGAGGAGAAGCATCACCATCCTGGCCAGGACAATCCTGGCCAAGGTCCTGATTAGCAGGAGGAGATAGGGTTGCTTTTATACTTTGGGGCAGAGAAGAATGTATGTGAAACTGAAGTGCTTTATTTGGTTTCTCTTGGTATTCTGTTGAACTATTGTTGCTATGAATTATCACATGAAATTATCCTAGCTTGAGATATGTATGATTACCAGAGACTTAGGAATGAAGGTTTAGGTAATACATGGTAAGCTGCCAAGACCTGCAGAAGGTGATAAATGAAGGAATTTAGAATGGATGGTAGAGGAGGGAGATGGTCATCAGTTGCAGTTTCCAGACCAAAGGCAACAAGAAAGGATGTAACTTATCCCATTAACCTCTCTATTTCAAGTTTCCTTTTATGTAGAGAGGATCAAAGGAAAAATGGAGCAACTACTCTGAAACTATGGAAAGAATTGTGCAGAGGGAAGGGTGGACTATGGCAGCAACAGAGTTCTGTGGCTCAGATATCATGGTAAGAGTAAAGGTCCTGTGAGGAGTGTGGTAGCTGATAATCTCTAGCTACCTTGTTATTGGAATATACTACATTGTTCCCACCAAGGTCAGCCCCTCCATCCAGTAACTGAAGGCTACAGGGGTACTAGACTCTGGCCATTTATGTTCAATGCAGGATTTCTTCTCTGCGCTTCTCATTGAGCTGGCTAGAGTTTCTGAGAGCTTCAGTGCATGATGAAGCTCTTCCTACCACTGTCTCCTTCCTTCCCTCTCTCCCTTCATAGGTATCAGACATGTACCATCTAAAGTCAGTCACCACCTACTCTCCCCTTTTTGTTTTTTACTGGTCTTTCTCTACAAAATAACTTTTGCTTCTAATTCTGTCATAGTGTCTTCTTCCTGAAGCAAATGAACTGACACAAGGACCTCATTTTATTCCCTTCCCTGCCCCCCCTTCTTGTTGAGATGGCATCCATACACTTGAGATGCTTGAATAGCAAGACAACAAAACAAAACAACACACACACACACACACACACACACACACACATACACACACCACAAGGCAATGCATTTGGAAGGTGCCTATGATATAGTGCTACTCCTAGATCTGAACTCAACTGTTTTACCCCACTAACTGGTCAATAATAGTTTTCTAGTCCCTGGTAAATTAGAACCAGAGGAGTGCGTATCCAGACAAAATGTGCTTCTTCCTGCACTCCTGGCAACAGACACATTCAACTAAGTCTCAGTCTATCTTGGTCATCTGCTGATTCTCACTTTTCAGTTTGGCAGCTACTCCTTCATATGACATTACAAATTTCTCATAGTAGAGCTCTTCTCCTCCACTTCCTTTCAATAACCATAGCCCCTCTTTAAGCAGGCCAGTTTTCATGCTTAGGACTTTGGAAAACACTACCATGCTTCTTTTTCTTCCAGGCAATTTCTGGTGACTAGAAATCACCCAAAGACTCCTTTGACCCTGACCCATAACAATCATTTAGCTAGGGTTTCAACACAAACTTAGATTTGTTTTAGCTAAGTCATGGCATTTATCTGTAACATTATTGCAGTTATAGGTAACATACGATATTTAGTGTTTGTAGTCCTTCACAAACACAATTCATTACGAAATGAATTGTGAATCATCTCTGCAAAGAAATATCTTAGTCTCCTCATCAGAACATAGCGTGTGACATCACTTTAGATATCCCTCTCATATTAATCAGGAAAGTCTACCAAGTCTGGATAATGATTGTAAAAGACCTGAAGAGGCTTATTTTTTCTTATATTTATCTCATCTCGTGAATTATTTTGATGTAAACCCCAGTATCATCATTGTTAAGCAGACATATGAGTAAATAATTCTCTTACTGAAACTCTGGATCTTCTTAATCTGATAGGTTTAACGATCTTGACAAATAAATCCTATACTGGTGCTCCCAGATATCCTATCAAAGACATGTCAGTTGTGTCTTAGTTGGTAAGCATAGTGCTCACAGGAAGTACAGGAAGTTAAATCTTCTCTTCCTTTGCTGGGAAAGCTCAGGCTCAAATATAACGATAAGTATAAGTTTTAGAGAGGACACTAATTTTACCAAATGCAGTGCCCATCACCATGTCTTAAACTCCACCATTTGCTCCATAACTGACATTATCCAGATGGCCATAAAGCCTTATGAAATTGGTTAATAATAAGGAATACTGAGATGATGAATAAATAATTTATGTAAATATGACTCAAATTCCTAACTTTCTGCTGGTGTTTGTGATCAGTAGGGGCAGCCAACTTAGCACCTTCTTTTTCTTAGATTGATTGAAAAGTTAAAGGTTCCATCTCCCAGATGTCTTGTTTAGATGATTCATTTCAAACAACTAATTTACTGCTTAGTTTTCCTCCAATTTAACCTTTCCCAACTTAATTGAATCTCATCTTTGTGTAGACATGGTGACACTCAGCTATTTCTTCATACTAAATTTATAAAAGCCTGTCTCATACCTATACAAATCCCCTCTATCTGGGAACCACTCTAGACACTTTGATATTAAAACCTAAGTATTAGATGACTTTAAAAATATGGAACCAATGTTTCATTTCAGGGAATTTTCATAAGAGAGCTGGTGTTTAATAAATGTGCCTTATATTCAGCAAAAATGTTCAAAGATAACATTGAGTCTAGTTGTGATAAATGTTAAAAGGGACACAATTGGGACATATGTGACAGAACTATTTCTTATTTATTTGGCGTAAAAGAATAAGTTGTATTAGACTCTAAGCCCTTTGAGAATAAGAAAAATTTTTCTTGCTGTTTTAGTTCAATAAAGTGTTCAATAAATGTTTACTAAATGAATTCTTGACAAATTCATAAAGGGAACTACTCAAATTAAGGTTAAATGATATAGCATAGATGATTCTTATAAAGCCCTGATAAGGGGGCACCTGGGTGGCTCAGTTGTTAAGCATCTACCTTCAGCTCAGGTCATGATCCCAGGGTCCTGGGATCGAGCCCCACATTGGGCTCCTTGCTCAGCGGGTAGCTTGCTTCTCCCTCTCCAGCTCCCCCTGCTCGTGTTCCCTCTCAAGGTATCTCTCTCTGTCAAATAAATAAATAAAATCTTAAAAAAAAAATTAAAGCCCTGATAAGGAATAAAAAAGAGTTATCAGAAAGGATGAATACCCACCATTTGCATTGACATGGATGGAACTGGGGGGGGGGGTTATGCTAAATGAAATAAATCAAGAAGAGAAGGACAATTATCATATGGTTTTACTCATATGTGGAGCATAAGGAATAGAGCCGAGAAGGGAGGGAAAACTGAATGGGAAGAAATCAGAGAGGGAGGCAAACTGTGAGAGACTCTGGACTTTGGGAGCCAAACTGAGGGTTACAGAAGGGAGGGGGTGGGGGATGGGGTAACCAGGTGATGGGTATGTGGAGGGTATGTGTTGGGATGAGCAGTGGGTGTTATATGCAACTGATGAATCATTGAACACTATGGCAAAAACTTATGACGTAGTATATGCTGGCTACCTGAACATAATAAAACATAGCTAGAAAGTACAAGATCTTATGTTGTATATTGAATAGTGATTTTTAAGATAGCTTTGATTAAAGTAGTGGCTTAAATTATGGCCTCAAAGAGACAGCCTTAGTATAACGAAGTTACTGCTTTTTTGCTTTGACTGAATCCACTTTTCTGTTTTCTAATCCTGAGAGTAGTCCTCAGGTATCATTTCTTCTTTCTGGAAAAAAGAAATCATCTTCTTTCTTGGTGAGTTTCTAAGCATCCCGTTATATCTCCTTAGAACCCATCTGCTCTCAAACCTGCCTTTGAAATCACACATTATGTTGGTCAGCAGCTTGTGAATATCCAGAATGAACCTTGCAGGCATACACTTTATCTAATTACTTTCCACTCTGAGCACTCTACTCAGTTAAAAGATGCTTTTTGCATATAAAGCTCCTGATGTAGGGAAGTAGAAATGAGTATGGGTGTTTGTGATGTTAGCCATGCCTTATATTTCTGGCCTTTTCTAAGTACAAGCTCTGACGTCTTCAACCTGTACCCACCTGTGCGAGTTGCTGAGTCAATTCAGTCCAAACTGGATGGAGTATTATCTATCTCATCATACCTATAAATAAGTGGAATCTAAATTAGTCTTGCTATGTTAATCCTTATATAAAGCCTGACCATTTGAATCCCTCAGTGTAGGGAGTTAATGGAGTAGTAACTTTTGAGTTAATGAACTACAACCTTGTCCTAACCACTGCATCTGCAGTATTTGGATAGTCTGAATGACATGTGTCTTTCTTCTATTTCTGGTTATACTTCAGCTCATAAAATCTTGAATTTTTCTCTGAAGATGTATTTAACTGGCATTTTGACAACTCTTCTAGCCATGGTTAGCTTTTCTCCCTTAGACTGGTTCTTGTATTATTATACAGGGTTATTATTACTATTATTTTAAAGTATGGGACATGGGATACATACACAGTCTCCTATCTCCTAGACTCATTAATAAAGCACATATTTCAGTATCTTGCTATAAACTTATGAAATCATGATTTCTATACATAGGACCCTAGACTTTGCAAGTGAACAAACTTTCACAATTTGAAAGTTTGAGGATATGTATATATATATATATATGAGATAATTGATATTAAGTTACCATGGTAATCATTTCATAATATATGTAAGTCATATCATTATACTGTATACCTTAAATTTATACAGTGCTAAATGTCATTATATCTCAAAACTGGAAAAAATGTTGAAAAACATTACACTAAAGTTTGAGAAATATTACTATTGCTTATATACCCATACTCATTGCTACTTTCCTGCATCAGGAGTCTTACATGCAAAAAGTATCTTTTAACTGAATGGAGTGCTCATTAGTGAAGAGTAATTAGATAAAATATATGCCTGCAAGGTCGATTCTGGGCATATATATAAGCTATAGTAATATTTGAGCTATATTCCAATCAAGGTGTAATTATTTTAACAACAGCTTTATTGAGATATAATTAACATATCATAAAGTTCACCCTTCTAAAAAGTTCAGTTCAGTGGTCTAATTGTATTCAAGCTGTGATCTTGATGGGATTTTTTTTCTTTTTTTAAGTAACTCCTCTCCTGGAGACTTCCAGTGCAGTACCTTTATATATAGTATAGACCCTTCTAAATCCAATTAATGAGTTTCTCGTATCTCTGGACATTTAGACTGCTGGTGAGCTACCTTGGAGTCCAAGTCTATTGCTGGGAATATTTTATTGGACTCATGATTGCAGATTTTTCTTCTTCCAAACCAACTTTCTTCTGAAGAACTAGCAGGCCTTATGGTCAGCCCTGTTAGGATATTTCACATAAGATTGTTTGAAAACAGTGTTGTATAGAATAACAGATAAATGTTAGAGAGAATGCACCACAAACTTGAGCAGAAAGGCTGGGACCATATTAATAAAATGAGTTTATATTGATTTTATGAGAAAATGGAAACTCACTGGAAATCAGTGAAATAATATGAAAGAATACTCCATGGGTGTTTGTGTAAAATTGGACAGGTAAGGATGTACCACATAAGTCAAAGAAGAGTCAGCCTCATTTCAAGAGAATCAAGAAGACAGATATTTATCTGAATGAAGAGTTGGATGATGAGGGCCTGGGTTTGAGTGATATCAGTCTGAATGGAAAGGAAACATTGCTAAGATTTGTTGAATAAATGGACCTGAAAAGGTTAAACTGCATAATACCATGGCATGGTGGGCTGAGAGGCTGGTGGTAATGCTGAGTGTGCCAACAAAGTTGATAGAGGAGCTGATAAAGATGAATGAAAGCTCTAAGCCCTGTACCTCACAGCTGAGCCCAAGCTGCCATTGTCATTTCTCAGCTATGAAGTGTGATTGATGCCAGGATACAGAATGAAACGAGGGTGATTACTGGATGTCGGGGTGAGGTACATAATGCTATATTGTTTGACCAAATAATATTGTTCCTGGAAAGTGACAAGATGAATGGTGCTAGTGTGCACCCATCAAATGGAATCATATTAGGCATTTATCCAGTAGTTTACATAGGGCACATTTCCTCCAAAGAGACTCAGTTTCACTCTCTTCCCCATGTTTCACCCTAATACCTCTCCTTCTCAATCCTCTTTCCAGCAAACAGTTTATTTATAATTTACTTGAAAAATATTTCTGGATTAGTTAGGATACTTAGTTAAAAATACTCCAAAAAGATTTTGTGGTAAAAACTATTGGCCAAAATATTTAGTACTCCATTTTCTTAACATGAAAGCTATATGACTAGTTTTAGCCAGCAAAGCATGAGCAAACATGATACATGCAGCTACTAGGCCAAAGTATTTGAGAAGACTGTATCGCTTTGCACTGTCTCTTCCCTTTTGAGGGGCAATTGTGTGTGTCACATGTTGAAGCAGCCTAGATCCCTGACTCACTTCATGGAGAAGAACTTCCCTTGAGAGTTCCTGATCTATATCAGACTTTGTGTGAGTGAGAAATAAATGTAAAGCCACTATGTTTACTTCCCACCATCTTGCTTATGTATCTTGCCTGATATTCTAAGTCAGTATGGCTTGTGCAAAAAATCACATAACCTAAAACACTGGAGGTAACTGACTTTAGGAATAGCTGGACTTGAGTGATTCTGCATCTTTGTCTTGTGTTTCTCTGTGTTGACTCCATTCCTAGACAGGCTGTTTTCCTGAAATATATCAGGCTCCTTCCCACTTAGCAGAACAATAAAAAAAAGGTTTTTGAAATTCTGATGCTTTGACTCTGAACAACAATGACAACAAAAACCAAAAATGAAAAACCTGAAATTGAGTATCATTGTATCAGTTTGGATCATTTATTTATCTCCCTATCTGTGAATATGAATTGTGACCATAGATTTAGTGTGTTATGATTGGCCTGGCCACGTGCCAGGAGGTATGGTCAGTCCCACCCAAATAATATAGACTAACAGTGAGTGTTTCCTCAAAATTAAATAGAACTGCTATTACTAGAAAAGGATGAGTTGGTGCTGGGAGGAAAAAAAAATCCACAGTAATTTATGTATTTTCAATATAGACATTATTTATATTATTATTTCAATATAGACATTATTTCCAATGCTAGGCAGAATTGTTCAGGTATGCCCTATAGAGTATCTCTTGAGTTAATATATTTTGATGGCATGATTTCTTTTAGGTTTAAAGGTCTAAACTTCATTGTGCTTATCACACTCAATTCCACCATTTCAGCCTATGTTTGCATCTGAAAATTTATACTTTTGTCCTCAGAGTTCAATATAACACTTCAAGCAAAATGAGGTTTAGGAAAAGACCTGAGTTATGTTCCAAAAACAATGAGTAGAATGTCAAAATCATGATAAATATTTTGAAAAGTATAAAGAACAGTGAGTGCTGACAAAGAGAATATGTAGGTTGGACATGTCTGATGCTAAGAAAGGCATCACAGTGTCAACTCAAGGTGAGCCAGTCTCTGCCATGGGGCATTTTTTCTGAATGTCTTTAGTATACTTGCCAAGTTTTTGCCAAGAATTTTACAATATGACCTCTCAAATATGAGGAAGTATTCATGAAAATTGTGGGGAAATAAAGAAAATGAGAAAGTGATTGTGATGGAACTGAAACGTTACTGCATAAAATGTAATTTTTAAAAGTTACTAATTATTTGATAACCATAGAGCTATATTCTATTTTATATCCTAATATGATGGTTTATTGACTCCCTAGAGGCTTTTTGTGTGTATTTTAGTCATATTTAGAAATATGGCGAGAGTGTTGGATTAAGGCATAACCTGCCTGTGCACACACACACACACACACACACACACGTTTTATATAAAACATTGGGAATAATTTCCAGGTACTCTTTTTTTTTTAAATTCCAGGTATTTTATTTTTGTTTTGTTTGGCTTTTTCCCCCATAGCACATGTGATTTTCAGGAGTGGGCTGCTAATCCATAAACAGGAAATACCTGTACTTCTCAGTTACTGTCTTGACCCTTTATTTGGCTTTGTGTTAACCTCTCTTGAGAGTCACCTTCTCTGCTGTCCTTACTTTTATAAGGCAATGGGATATCTAGAACTTTTACTTAATAAGGGGTATAATATAAGAGTGAGAGCCAAAAGTTAGAAATGGGATAAGTACTAACATCTTGTAGACCTGGTTTTATGCCATATAACATTATTAAATAACCCCAAGAACCTCATGAATTCTGAGAATCATTCCTTAGACAATGGACTTGATGAATTCAGTTCCTTATTTAACTTTATATATATTTATGGATTATACATTTTATAAGATGGAATAGCACAGGGAACATAACAAATAACTAATTGGGGTAATAATCAGTCCAATTTGTAAATGAAATATGATGTGTTGGCAACACATTGTAAAGAATACAGCATCTGAAATGATTCTTTTTCCTATTTTGGGGTGAGCATCAGCTGTGCCTTCTGGTTATTATTATTTTTAATTAATTAATTCAACAAATCTATCTTTGACCTCTAATTGTTTACAGGGCTTATTCTGACCAAAATATTTCCACTTTGAAAAGTGCATCTTATTTTTTTTCTTTTTTTATTAACATATAATGTATTATTTGCCCCAGGGGTACATGTCTGTGAATCATAGGCTTATACATTTCATAGCACTTACCATAGCACATACCTTGCCCATTGTACATAACCCAGCCACCCTATCCCTACCCCCTCACCCCCCC
>RCUC01131974.1:0-11493 GCA_003697995.1 Taxidea taxus jeffersonii | reverse complement strand
CTCACTGCCCTATGCCCAGAAGAGTGACTCCCTAACCCTGCCCACAGCTTTCAGTCAGGGAAGAGCTTCTGAAATGCCCAGGCCCCAGCCCTGGAGTGGCTGATGTCCCTGGTCTGGGCTGGGGCCTAGGAATCTGTACTTCTTAAGAGCCCTCGGGTGAGTCCCAGATGAAAACAGGGGTGACACTCGCTGGGTGAGAGTCCTATTGTCCCAGGTGGCTGGCGTCACCTGGCAGCTTGCTAGGAATGCAGAGTGTCAGGCCCACCCCAGGCCTTCTGCCTCAGAATCACCCTAAAGAGATCCCAGGGTGATGCACGTGCAACCACAGGCAGAGAAGCGCTGGGCTGGCAGGCTGTCTGACCCTTCGGAGGACCCTGGTATGGATCTGGGTGTTGAACAAAGGCTAGGACTTGGTGTGACACAGAGATTTTCCTGAAAACCAGTTTGGGGTCGTTTTTGAATGTAGAGAAACTCTTTAAAAAAAAAAAAAAAGAATCTCTGTTTTTGACTGCTGAAGTCTGGGAAATTTATCTTCCCCTCCCAGAGATCTAGGTCTCTAGGATTTAGATTTTTATTTCATGGTCTGTGAAGAGCAAGCACTACAAGGCAGAAGTGGGTCCCTCCAGGTGAAATGCATGAAACGGTGAGAGGCTGTGACCTTGAGTCTTTGGGATCTGTCTCCGCTCAGGCTGCCGTAACAAAATACTGGAAACGGCGTGTCTTAAATGACATACCTATATTTCTCACAGTTCTGGAGGCTGGGGGATCTGGGAGGTGGTTCCTGGTTTGCAGATGGCCCCCTGCCTCATTGTGTGCTCACCGGGTAGAGAGAGCAAGAGACTCTGAGCTCTGGTCTCTCTTCCCCTTCTCACGAGGGCACGGTTCCCATCATGGGGACACACCCCCTCAGGACCCCTTCCAAACCTAATTACCTCTCGAAGGCCGCACCTCCAGGTCCCACCACTTTAGGAGAGGAGGGCTTCCACACAGGAATCTGGGGGAGACACAAATCTTCAGGAACCAAAGAGTTTCTGTGCACCTCTGGCGGTGGCCCCTAGGATGTAGGGAGGCCATCAAGGGAGGAACAGGGGATTCTGCCGGTGACAAACCACTGGAGGCTCTGAAAAATGCAGGTGCCGGGGCCCAGCTCTGAGCTGTGAGATCAGAGCTGGTGGTGAGTGCGTTGTGGGGCCAACTTTGGGGGCTTCTGGGAACCGAGCCGTTTTCCCTGCCTCTCTCCCCCCAAGTTCTTCCAAGATGCGCTTGTCATTGACACATCCCGCAGGGCCTTCTCTGATCATCCAACCCACAGTAGCTTTCCGGTCACTGGTTCTCTTTCTAGCTCTTTGCAGGCACAGTTGTGCGCGGTACTAGTGTTGGTTTGCGTCCCGACTAGAAGGTAAAAGGTGAGCGGTGTTTGCTTCTTAAACCAGCGTCTGCTTCACTTTCTCCTTCTGGGGTAGTGAAGGGGGCGATGATTGCTGGAACCTCAGAGGGTTCTTAGAAATAAATGAGTCAATACCCGTGAAGCCCCTACACACATGCTCAGACATGAGCTTCTGTTTTCATTATTTTTTTTTCTTATCTCCTTACCCCAGACATGATAGCTATTTGTTACTTGAATTTTATGAGGACAAGGTAAGAAGTAAGCATCTTGCCAAACATGGGTTTTTGTTGTTTTTTTTTTTCTCTCTCTCTCTCTCTCTCCTGGAAACAAATTTTTTGTTTTTTAATATTTTGAGGATTTGGGATGTTGGAGAATGGCCCACCTTGCAGAACATGCCACTACATGGAAAAACTGTTAGTTGTTTTGTTTCTTTTTTCCTCTTGACAATGAGGTATTACTTTACAGGTTGGCTGTGATGCTGGGGTGGATATGCCTCCCCTCTTCTCACGCTGCCTTTGCCCCCACTGAATCAGTGGTCTGTCCTCCACAACGCCATATCTCTTCATTTGGGTTCTCGACCTCCTGTGCTCATATTCGAAAAAAGAGGGGAGCTTGGCCCCCTCCCCCTTCGCCCCTCTGGTATTGGAGGGATCACGTTTGGTTTTCTGCTTTTCACATATGCCTTTGGAAATGCCTGCTGGCTGTGTGTCTGCCTTTGCCCAGACGGCTTAAACAGCAGAAATGTTGCTGCTCACAGTTCTGGAGGCTGGAAGTCTAAGGTCACAGTGCCTGCCTGATCAGGTTCTGATGGGAACTCTTACTGGCCTGGGGACTCTGCCCTCATTTTGCTGTGTCCCGTGTCCCCCCCCCTCCCCCCATGGCCAGGAGGGAGAGCGAGTGAGAGTCAGCTCTCTGGGGTTCCTTCCTGGAAGGCCTCTGATCCCATCAGACCAGAGCCGCGTGTATTCATGCCCTGGTCTAGCCCAGATGCCCTCCCAAAGACTTCATCTTCAGTTAGCATTTCTGTGGGGCTTAGGGCTTCAGCATAGGCATTCAGGGAGTCCACAGAAGGAAGGCTGGGAAGGGAGGGCTGCCAGGGAGAGCCGGTGCTTGAGAGTGACCTACAGACAGAGGTGGTTCCTAGCCTTTCAGGAGAGCAGAGGAGTGGATGTGGGTGCCAGACGGAGCCTCTTCTGTGGTCAGGCTGGCTCTGATCGGCTCTCACCTTTTGTTCTGCACCAAGGCTGATGCACGGCCACAGTGGGAGGAGGGGGGGGAGGTGGAGGCAGGGGGCGGGCCAACACACCGGAGTTGGCGGGGAGGCTGGGTTGGAAGGAGATGAGGTTACAGAGCAGGTGGGTGCCTCGTGGGTCTCTGTAGGTGCCCCTGTGTGGGGAGCAGAGGTGCAGAAAGCATGAGAAAGCAGGGGTAGGAGGAGCGGACCTACAGCAGCGAAAAGTACATCAGGAGGTGGGTGTGGAGGGGCGGTGCTCCCCGGGGACGCGATGCAGCGTCTGGATTCTTGGAGCTGGTGTCTGCTGTTTCAGCAGGCCCAGGCTCGGGAGACAAGTGGCTCATCGGAAGTTTGCAAGTCGTTCGTTATGTAAAAACAAACCACGACTGGGAGAAGCAAGAATTGAACTGGCTACTGTGGGCAGCGAGCTCACTGTCTAGTTACGGTCCAGGAGTGTGTGTGTTGCAGGGGGCAGTGCGTGGGGAGAGGAGTTTCAGCCCGAGGAGGGTGTTTTCTGGGTGGGGCAGCCTCCAGAAAGCCAGGTGGCTTCTTGGGGAAAGTGCCACCAACCACCTTGGGACAGTGATAGGCTCGCATGAGCCCCCAGCTGGATCCCAGATGGAGGCCAAGGAAGATGGCAGCCTGTCATCTGTGGGATCGCTCTTTGCTTTTGGGTGGCTTCATGGGGGTGGGGGGCAGGGATGTTCTACAGGGGATTGCAAAGCTTAGTGACCAAAGATCTGGGTTCTAGTATTGGCTCTACCTCCAGCAGCCAGCAAGGGCTCCTCTCCCAGCAAGCACTAGCCCTTTCTTGGAGAAGAGAGTTCGACGTGGTGAAGGCAGGTGCGTGGGTGTGAGTCCCAGCTCACCCTGCTGGCCGGCTGGGTGACCTTGGGCCTGTTACATAAGCTCTCTAAGCTGCAGGTTTTCTCTTTTGTAAATTAAGGATAGCAGCAGTCCTTACCTGCCTCACTGGCCTGCTGCAGGACTGAAACCACATGATGTGTGGAGGTATTGAGTATGTAAGGTGTACCTAGTACAGGAGCACTGGCGTCGTCCCATGGCTATCCCAAGCATACCCCATACTGGGTGCTGTGCTAAGTGCTTTCCCTGCTCCTCCTAACAGCCCTTTAGGTGTGTGCTCTTAGTATCCTCATTTGGCAGATGAGGACAGGAGACCCAGAGAGATTAAGTAATAGCCCAAGGTCACCTGGGCAGCAAGAAGAAAGGCTCTGTGTGTGTGTGTGTGTGTGTGTGTGTGTGTGTTTTAATTAACAGACTACATTTTGGAGCAGTGTTAGGTTTACAGAAAAATTGAGTGGAAAATAGAGTTCCTACATGAATCCTTCTGGCCCCAGCTTCCCCTATCTTACATTAATATGGTACAATTGTTGCAACTGATGAGCCAGTACTGATATTATTATTAATTAACATCCATAGCTTACATCAGAATTCACTTTGTGTTGTACTTTGAATGAATTTTGACAAATGTGCAATGACCTATGTCTACCATTACAGTGTCCTCCAGAATGGTTTCACTGCCCTAACTGTTTCCTGTGGAGACTTTGAACTTGAATGGCCTGAATTATGAGCCTATAATGATCAATGGATGGGTGGAAAGAGACAGCTTGGACATGAGGCCTCCCATTGTAATGTCTAGTCTCTGTCTGGGTACTCTACCATCTGGGTATCCCTCTGAGAAATGCTATTCATTGCAATAGCAAGCATCGGGGTGGGCCCTGCTTCTTGGTCTGATTCTTTTTTTTTTTTTTTTTTTAAATATTTTATTTGTCAGAGAGAGAGAGCGCAGGAGTGAGCACAGGAAGACAGAGTGGCAGGCAGAGGCAGAGGGAGAAGCAGGCTCACCGCTGAGCAAGGAGCCCGATGTGGGACTCGATCCCAGGACTCTGGGATCATGACCTGAGCCGAAGGCAGCTGCTTAACCAACTGAGCCACCCAGGCGTCCCTCTTGGTCTGATTCTAATACTGATTTGTTTGTAATCAAAGCTCCCCCCAGCCTTTTATTGAGAAATAATTGACGTATATCACTGTAGAAGTTTAAGGATTCCGCGTGATGGTCTGATTTGCATACGTTGTGAACTGATTACCGTAGTACGTTCGGCTAACACCCATCTTCCACATGTAAATGAAAAGAAAATGTTTTCTCCTTGGGATGAGCACACATCGGATTGACTCTCTTTCCTACCTTCCGTAGGTCACTCAGCAGCATTTGCTATAGTCCTCGTGTTGTATGCTCCATCCCTAGGACCTAATTCCCTTATAACTGGAAGTTTGTGCCTTTTGACCACCTGCCTCTGCTATCTGCAGCTCCCACCCTCCACTTCTGGTAACAAGTCTGGTCTCTTTTTCTGTGAGTTGGGTTGTCTCCTTCCCCCCACCTCTAAGTGGGATCATATGATATTTGAATATTTGACTTATTTCATTTAGCACCATGCCTTCAAGGTCCATCCACGTTATCTCAAGTGGTAGGATTGCCTCCTTTTTTGTGGCCAAATTATTTTCTGCTGGATATATTCCACATATATACCTATATATGAACTCTTTATCCATCCAGCCGTGGATGGACACCTACGTTGTTTTCATATCTAGGCTATCGAGAATAGGCTGCTATAAACATGGGGACACAGATACCTTTTCGAGTTAATGTTTTCATTCCCTGTGGATATATTCCCAGAGGTGGGACTGCTGGATCATATGGGAGTACCATGTTTAATTTTCCAGGGATTCTCTATACTGTTTTCCACAGTGGCTGCACCAGTTTGCCTTCTCACCAGCAGTGCCCTGGGTCCCCTTTCTCCACATCCTCGCAGGCACCTGTTACCTTTTGTCTTTTGGCTACTAGCCTTTCTAACAGGTGTGAAATGGTCTCTCACTGTGGTTTTAATTTGCGTTTCCCCAATGACTAGTGATGTTGAGCGTCTTGTCATATACTTGCTGGGCTTTCCTTTACCTTCCTTGTAGAAATGCCATGTCTATTTAGGTCCTTTGTCCATTCTTTTCATTGGATTATTTTTTTACTGTTGAGTTGTCTGAGTTCTTTATGTATTTTTAAATGCATTTTGGATAGTAAACAATTATTAGTGATACAGTTTGCAGGTTTTTTTTTTCCATTCTGTAGGTTGTCTTTTCACTTTGTGGATCATTTCTTTGGCTGTGCTGAAGCTATTTAGTTTGCTGTAGTCCCTCTCTTTTGTTTGCTTTTGTTGCTTGTGCTTTAGGTGTCCTATCCAAAAATATCATTGCCAAGACCCAGGTCTAGGAGCTTTACTCCTGCGTTTTCTTGGAACTTCATGGTTTCGGGTAGTACCTTTTAAGTTTTTACTCCATTTTGAGTTAATTTTTGTGAGTGGTGTAAGATTCAGGTCGTTTTTTTCTGTTTACATAGGAATATCCAATTATTCCTGCACTTACTGCTTTTTTTTTTTTTAATAAAGGCACTCTTTTCCCCATCGAGTATTTTTTTGTCACAAAAATATTTTATTTATATATTAGAGCTCTGAGAGAGAGAGTGTGAGAGAGAGAGAGTAGGGGGAGAGGGAGAAGCAGATTCTCTGCTGAGCAGGAAACCTGACTACGTGGGACCCGATCCCAGGACCCTGAGATCATGACCTGAGCCAAAGGCAGATGTTTAACCAACTGAGCTGCCCAGGCGTCCCCTGCCCCCCACCCCTGCCATTGAGTAGTCTCGGCTCCCTTGTCAAGGACTAGTTGACTATCTAGTGTGATTTACTTCTGCACTCTTGGTTCTCTTCTATTGGCCTATTTGCTTCTACTCCCGGACCATACTGTTTTGATGACTACGGCTTTACAGTTTAGCTTGAAATCGGAAAGCATGTTGCCTCCTGCTTTATTCTTCTTTCTCAGGAATTCTTTGGCTATTAAAAGTTTTTTCCCCCCTTATCCAAACTATTGGGGCCATCTGCTAGCAATCTCTCCTCCCTACCGGGCCATCTGCTACCCCTGACTTCCAGATTCTCCGCTTTTGATGCCACGCGGGCCTCCCGCAATCCAGAGCGCGCCCACTCGGCTTCCTCTTGAACTCTGAGAAACGTTCCTCCCCAAGCTAAAAATGGAAATCATTAAGCATTGCCATGTGTTGCCTTGGGTGGAAGAGAGACAGTCCTTCCACTCAACAGAAAAGGTTTAAAAACTTTTTTTTTTAATTAAACATTGTCCACGGTTGAAGAGGACATTGGAGCATAGCATTTTACTGAAGAAAAAAAAAGAGAATGTGCTGAAAGAATTTACCAAAGTTTCTCCTGAAAGGACAATGGATGTGCCCCTTGGGAGAGGAACAGGAGTCCCTGTGTGACTGAGAAGCGAAGGTGCTCCCTGCTCGGTGGGTCATCCCCACCTGCTTGGGACAGCACAGCCACTTTGTCTGTGGGCCTGCCGTGTCTTTTGCTGGTGCAGCAGCACAATGCAGGGCTCCAGCCCTGGGTCTCTCCAGCCCAGGTCTCCAGCCCTGGGTAATCGCCTGAGGAATCCAGGCAGCATGCCTTTCTGAGTGTCTACACTCTCTGTACCCTGCTGGGCTCTGGAGCTGGGAGGGCCCCAGGGCCCTGTTGTCAGGGGGGGGGGAGGCGAATTGGGGGGGGGGGGCAGGCTGGGGGACTCAGATAACACAGAGCCACCTGTGGCAGTTAGGGGAGGCAGGGAGGTAGGGAAGTGGGGAAAGAGGGCCCTGGTTCAGGGGCAGGGCATCCTCCCGGGAGATGACCTCTGATCCCAGCCTTGAAGGGGAGAAGGCGGCAGTGGAAGGACATTCTAAGCAGAAGGCACCGCGTATTTGAAAAATGCTGCCTGGGAGATGGCTGCATCCTGTCTGTACCAGGAGCCGTGCTTGCTAGCAACGGCGGTGTCTTGCTCACTGGCTATCCGGGGGGAGAGAGAGAAGGAGCACCTCCTAAGATCACCATGCAGAATAGTAAGTAATTAAGCTTTGGGGATTTAGCAGGAGTCAGTGCTCAGGCAAGGCTAGGGCTGAATCAGATTAGTTTTTTTTTTTTTTTTTTTAAGTAGAAGGAGGGGGGCTGGGAAATGTACTGGGGCCCCTGGTGAAGTTGGCAGACTGGTTCACAGTGGCCCCACTGAGATGCAGATAGGATAGTCACCCAGTTCCCAGGTGGCGCCAGGCTGTGTGATGGCTCAGGACAGATGGCAGTCCTACTAATGGAGATATCTGCTGGTCTTTCCCCACTAGCCTGTGAGCTGCTGGAGGGCAGGGCTGTGTCCCTGGCATTGTTGGTTCTTGGGGTGAGACCGGAGTTTGGTGTCCATTCAGCTTGCAGGAAATGGTGTCTAGAGGGACAGACCCCCTCCATCTACCTGTCAGGGAGCTGTGTCCAACAAACGTGACTTCTTTCTCCTTGGCTGTCCCTTCTAGCCCAATGTCTTGGGACAGATCAGAACATGCAGCTAGGAGGGTTTAAGGGTTAAGAACGTGGACTCTGGAGCCACATTGCCTGGTTTCCAGTCCTGTGTGTGTCCTTCCTAGTTAGGTGACCTTGAACTAGTGATCTTGCCTTTGTGTTCTAACTTCAGGGAAGTAGCAGGCTTTGTTTTGTCCACGGATATAGCCCACGCTGTAGAACAATGCTGTGCGTGTGTGCGCGCATGCGCGCGCGACCATACAGTGCCCTAAATGTGTTGTTAATCTACGTAAACTGCCCACTAGAGTGCCTGGCACAGAGCAAGTGCTATACTAAGTTTTCCTCTTGAAATTATCTCTGAAAAATAACTTGCATTGAACTATAGCTTTACAGGATACATTTTTATTTTTTTTATTTTTATTTATTTTTAAAGATTTTATTTACTTATTTGTTATAGAGAGAGAGAGATCGAGCACAGGCAGACAGAGTGGCAGGCAGAGGGAGAAGCAGGCTCCCTGCCGAGCAAGGAGCCTGATGTGGGACTCGATCCCAGGACACTGGGATCATGACCTGAGCCGAAGGCAGCCGCTTAACCAACTGAGCCAGCCAGGCGTCCCTACAGGATACATTTTTAAAACTGACCTCTGAAGATGAATTGAGGGTGAATTTTGTAAATGCAGTACTTGCTTTCTTTTTTTTTTTTTAATTAAAGATTTTATTGTCAGAGAGCGAGCGAGCGCAAACGGGGGGAGTGACAGGCAGAGTGAGAAGCAGGCTCCCCACCTAGCAGGGAGCCCAGTGGGGGACTCAATCCTGGGACCCTGAGGATCATCACCTGAGCCGAAGGCAAATGCGTCACCAACTGAGCCACCCAGGTGCCCCAGCATTTTATTTCAAGTTCAAGTTAAAAATGGGCATCTGGGCTTATGTTTGCTTCTTATTAATTCTTTGAAGACAAGAAGTTACAGACTTTTTCACAGCTGATACTGAGAGACTGACCAGCCCAGGCATGGCCACAATGGGCCTCCCCTAGTGTATTCTAAATCTGGTCCCCACTGTTGGTGATGGGGGATGTGATGGATGAGGCATTTGGAGACCAGTTTGCATTCCCGCCCTGTTCCAACCTGTGCATGTTTTGCATAAGCTGCTTTGCCGTGGGAGCCTTTGTGTCCTGCCCATGAGATGGGCAGAAGGGTGATGTTCTTGATTCCTTGAGCTTTTTGGGATTCAGCACAAAGTGCTGTGCAAGTATCATTACCACTATTGGCACAACTGATGGGTGCTTGACCATTTAAAGAACGTTCCTTCCTTGTGGAATAGAGACAATCACTTATTCAGGGTTTTTCAGCGTGGATCTGTAAAACCACACATAGGATTTGACGCAAGCGTTGTGTTGGTCTTGGGTATGGTGAAGGGCCTGTTGGGGGAGGGTCTGGTTGGAATGGAAAGGCAGAGGTCATTTTGACCTTCCCACACGTGGCAGCTTGTGGGACGCCACCGTCGCTTTCTCTCATTTTACGCTAGAAATGTCTCACTGGATCCTATTATACACGCCAATTTCAGGGGCCTCCTTCTTAGCTGGGGCGACCTCACGCCAGCCGGGCCAGCTCTTTCCCTAGGGCATGTTAAATCACACATATGGAAAAATGGAGTAGGCCTCTTTGGGGGAAGAAGATGAAGGGTCAGTTAGGTGCCAGGTAAGCTTGGGCACAAGGCGTGTGGGCAGCTATGGGAGGCGAGTCCTCCTGTAGTGAGCAGGTGTGGGACCATGAGCCTTAACCACTGGAAGGCCCTTCCTTGTGCTCCTGGAAGCAGTGGGGGCTGATGTTTCTGAGCAGCTCTATGTTCTAGGAAGATGACTCTGATGGCAACATGGGGGGCACATAGCTTCAACAAGCTATGTGTGAACGTTGTTGGCTTATGCTCGATAAGCTTTTGGGGGCCCCCCAAAAAGTGAAGACCAAGAGAACTATTGGAGGTATTGCTCCAATATTTAGGCAAGATGTAGGCAAAACTAATAGTCTTGTGGGGGAGATCGAGGACTAGGCTAGGAAGCAAAGTCTACAGATCTCAGCAGCTGTTGGCTTTGCAAGCTGGAAGGTGGGAGTCAGTGCTACTCCCACATGCAGATGGACGGTCCCCAGTACAGAGGTGAAGTTGGGGGGATGGGAAGCACTCCTTCCTTCTTAGGTTTGGACCCCTCTCTGGGGACCCTCGTCCAGGAAGATCCTTGTACCAAGCACAATGACTGGTTTGTGTCCTGTATTTCATTATTCCCAAGTACACCTCGGATGCTCCTGGGACATCTGTGCATGGAGCACTGCTTGGATGTTGGCACTGGGGAGAGCGCTCCTGTCCTTGGTGAGCCCCCAGGTTGGGAGGAGAAGGTGGACTTGTAATCGCCACGTGTGACCCGGAGTGACCCCCTGGAATGCCCTGCGTGGCTGGAAGGCCTCCCGAAGCCTGCAGTGCTTGAGCCGGGCTTTGAAGCAAGTGGGTATTTGCTAGAAAGATGGGAGCGTGCAATGCTCCTGGTGGTGGATATGGTGACTGCAGAAATAGGGTGGTAGGACAGAGTCCGGCCAGAGCAGGGATGAGGCAGACATTTTCAGCTGGCCTTAGATTTGGGTCCTCAAGGGGACATGGTGGGCCCTGGGGCAGCATCGTGCCAAGGCCGAGGGGCATGGCTCCGGTGTCTGGATTCCCTCTGGCTCACATAGGGTTTGAGCAGTAGGAAGGCTGTACTCTTCCTTCTCTAGTAGCTGCTCACTCTTCTTTCCACCCAGGCGCGAGGCTGGGTCCTGGGCTGGGTCCTGAAGGGACGCAAAGCTGTGGGTAATGTCCTCAGGGAGCAGGACTGAGAGGAACATGGGCCGCTCGAGTCCTCACACTCCTTCTGCACATCGCCTCAAGTGTTGGGACACCCAGTATATGACCCTCTCTGTCAGCCTGGCTTCATCCCACTAGGACTTCACGGGGGGCTTTTGCTATAAGCAAACAAAACCGCAGGCAAGAGTTTGTCAAACTCAGAGCGTGCTCCCTACCTGTGAAAGGGAAGGCTCTGGGGTCCCCTCTCTTGGGGACAACTGCCACTCAGCCCCTCGTCTGGGTTTCCTTTCCTGTCTGTCTCTACCCCCTCTGATGAGCGGGATGGGGGTGCTTCGGGCTCGAGCTGAAAGATGATTCCTGTCACTACGTGGGTACCTGGCCGAGTGGAGGCAGCCCAGCCTCCTGGTGCGTCCTGGTGGCCTTTGTGCGTCACCTTATTTGGCGGTGAACACCGGGGCCCGGGGACCATTAAGGTGCATGTGGTGTGCCCCCTGGTGCGGAGGGAGCCTCCCCATGGTGGCTGATGAGGGTGTGGACAGGGTGCTGGGACCTGCAGGGCAGGAAGGGTGGAAAGAGCCAGAGTTCGGCCCTGCCGAGGGGTGATCTGCAGAAACCCGGTGCCCAAAAGAGGGGGAAGTGCCTCCAGAGGC
>ML101987.1:0-53115 GCA_003697995.1 Taxidea taxus jeffersonii | reverse complement strand
AAGGGGCACGTGTACCCGAATGTTTATAGCAGCAATGTCCACAATAGCCAAGTTATGGAAAGAACATAGATGTCCATCAACAGATGAATGGATAAAGAAGAAGTGGTATATATATACAATGGAATACTATGCAGCCATCAAAAGAAATGAAATCTTACCATTTATGACAACATGGATGGAACTAGAGCGTATTATGCTTAGTGAAATAAGTCAACTGGAGAAAGACAACTATCACATGATCTCCAATATGAGGAAGTGGAGATGCAATGGGGGTGGGGGTTAAGGTGGTAGGAAAAGAAAAAATGAAACAAGATGGGATCGGGAGGGAGACAAACCAAAAGAAACTCTTAATGTCATAAAACAAACTGAGGGGGGTGGGAGGGAGAGGGGTTGGGAGAGTGTGGTGGGGTTACATTATATGTTTAAATTTAAAAAAAGCTTAAAAAAAAGTTAAAAATGATTCAAGAGTCACAATAATTATAAAAGGAACACAAATAATTAATATTTCAAAAGATTACTATAAGGTAGTACATTTATACTTCTGAAGTAACAAAACCCTAAAAGTAAACCATGGTTTTTTGAAACACCCTATGAACAACTGTGAAGTTACAGTATGTCTTGTGGGAATACAGTCCCGGAGATGCCATCGTTGTACGATGTCTCTCTCCTCACTGCCTGCCTCTAAAATGCCATTTCCACTTGGTGGACATATAATTTAATGGTGGAGGAGTTTGCAAAAGGACATTTGTTTCTAAGTCAAAGCCTGGATAGCAACATTTCACCCACCATAGTTACTGACTCTGGGATCATGGGATCTGGGATCACAGTGAAGATTAGAGGCTGAAGGGAGGCTGAGAAGAGGTTTTCTTGATTGACCTTGCAAAGGCAGTTTTCAAGGAGCCTGCTTGGAGACACTGGGGGCACCTGCTGACTTGGGTCATAATTTCTGCTCCCTGTACTAGAAAAGTACTGAAAAGTTGAGCATGGTGCTCAGATTTTCATTCTAATTCTTTGGCCTCGTTGTCGTCAGGCTTTCCCTATTCCCATCTCCCCTAAGGTATACTGAATGTCACCATCCCAGAAAAATCAAACTAGACCGTGAGGACACCAACATTAGATTTCATCACTCAACCAATATAGGAGAATCGAGCAGAAATCATTTCCTGGCCTAATCGTGTTGACTTATTTTGTGAACAAGGAAAAGAAAGAGAATAGAGTTTTATCATCCTGTCTTTTATCAATCTGGTAAAACTCTGAGTTGGAACAAAAGCCTCTTGCTTCTTAGTAGATACTTTGTCTCAGACGCTGTCCACAGACAGTGACCTGGCTGAAGGTAGAGACTGTGTCTCTTCCTTGTTCTTCCACTAGCCCAGAGCAGGGCCATGGAACACCATTAACAGATGCTGGTTTAACTGGATGGAATTAACAAGACAGTAAGAACGCTTACACTGAAGGAAGCTACTAAGGCATGCACATGCTTTGCTTCCTATCTATTCTGGGTTGAGTAAAAAGCAACAGTGCTTTCCTGATAAAAGGATTATATACTTTGCTCCAATTTTTGATCGAACAAGTTTCAGGAAAGGGTCAAGATCTCTCTGGTTTGAATTTTTAGAGGAAAAGATGCCAAACATAAGACAAAGTGGGTCCAAGCAAGAAAAAAGCCTAGAAACTGGCCCAGAACCACTAAGAGACTCAGAAGAGAACATAAAGACATCACAGTGGAATGGGCACTTGGAATCACTCCTTGTAAATGTTTCTGTAAGGGTTCAGGTTTTTTTTTTTTCCCCGAAAGTGCTAGAAGATTGTCATCCGCCATCTACATGAAAGATTGCAGTGGCGGACAGGGCTACCCCACATAGATTTTGTTTTTCTCACAAATGTCTACATTTTTGGACAAAAGAATGTAACGTGTTCATCTGAACAAGGAGGGCCTATTGTCTCTATCTGCCTTTGGCTTCTTTGCTTCCTCGGGAGGCTTAAGGAAGGAGCAACATGCGGGCAGGAGAGAATGGGCTTTGAAGTTGTGGAAACTGCCAGTTAAAAAGTTTCAAACTGCGTTCTGCCTGTGTGGAACCCCAATGGAAGAAAATACTTCAAACCGAGACATACATTTTTAGCAAATGAAAACCTAGAAAGCTATTTTTATTTATTCTGACCCTGTCTTGATCCTGTGCCTCTAAGTTTCTTTGAAAACACTGAAATTTTTAATTCCTGTGTTGCCTTCAAAGTGCCCTAAGGAATGACAGTCTTGTGCAAATATCTTTCGAGAGAATGGAAAGTAAATGTAGATTTTTAAAAAAAGGATAGCCCCCATTCAATCTGAAATATAGAGTCAGCCCTTGAATGAACTGGGAGGGTCCATTTATAAGTGGATTTTTTATGGTACAGCACCGTCAATGTATTTTCTCATCCTTATGAATTTCTGAATAACATTTCCTTATTTCTAGCTTGCTTTATTATAAGGATACAGCATATAATACCCATAACATATCGGGTAACGTGGTCATTGACTCTTTATGTTCTTGGTAAGTCTTCCAGTCAATAGTAGGCTATTCAGTTAAGTTTTGCAGGAGTCAAAAATTACAAGTGGATCTTCGAGTGCATGGGGGTGGGGGAGGTCAGTGTTTCTAACCCCCAAGTTGTTCAAGGGTCAATTGTACAAGACACGCTTCATCTGTCACTTCTTTATCTGACACGTGGAAGTAAACCAAGCATTCTCTAGACCTCTTATAGAGATTCTATGCTCCTCATGCTGCCTTCAGAAATTTCATAAATGTTCCACACAGGAAGTGGGAATCGTTCTCAGTTAACTAGGGAAACTGGAGACTCCTTAGTTTGCAATTTTCTCCCAGTCTTCTGCCATAAATCATGGAGTTGAACATACTTGGAGATTCCCACCATTTCATGCACGATGAAACGGAGAACTAATAATGCCTGATGTTTGTCCAAGATCATCCAGCTGGTTCTGTGGACCCAACACACATGGGTTCCTCATACCATCTTCTCTTTCCTCTGGGGTACAAGAAGATATATATCTATTTTGGACATACTTTGCTAGATGCTTTAAATGTATTAAATTAATTTTCCTCGTTATCTCCCTACAAGATCATTATTATGCCATCCATTATGGGAGAGCTGAGGCCCAGAAAGGTTACAGAATACATCCAACATGACCACACTGGCAACATCTGGATGACTATGCAGTTCAGGCCAATGGCAAAGCCATCATGGCGAAGCTACCACATCCCTCAATCTCAAAGTCAAATGAATTATCATTTTAAATTCTAAGCAGCATGGAAAGTGTTTTAAAACTCTGCATTCACCTTTATTAAATGGAAAAATAACTAAGTTGGTAGATGAATCAATACAAAACTAAAAAATGAACACTTCTCCCCCAACTTTGCTCAGGGGGAAAATCAGGGCAAATATTTGCACCAGTCACTGGAGAATCTCCTGCCATTAATATCACTTGAAGAAACAGTGAATGTGAGGGACAGTGTGGTGGGTTGAATCATACCCACTCAGGAGCTCAGAATGTGACCCTGTTTGGAAATAGGACCCTTGCAGATTAACGATCTTGAGATGAAATTACCATCTCGGCTGTTGGGTGGGCCATCAAACCAATGACCAGTGTCTTTCTAAGAAGAGGAGAAGACACAGGGACACACAGGAGAGAGACCCATGTGAGGGTGGAGATGGTGGTGGGAGTGGTGTGGCCACAAGTCAGGGATGGCAGGAGCCACCAGAACCTGGAAGACACCAAGGAAGGATTCTTCCCTAGAGGCTTCTGAGGGAGCATGGCCCCGTGACACCTTGATTTTGGACTTCTAACCTCCATTACAGTGAGAGAATACATTTCTGTTGTTTTAAACCATCTCATCTGTGCTTATTTGCTATAGCAACCCTGATAAACTAATACAGAGGGCAATGTGCCTTCACGGCCTGTGTTCTTCTGTCCCAGGGAGACCAGCTTTCCTCCTTCCCACCTTGAGATGCTCCCCTACAAGGGGGAGCTTCAGGAGACGGCCTTGTTCGGGGTCTAGCAGCTGTTTACAGCCTGATCAGTGCTTGGCTGCTAGTTAGGATAAGTATCTTTTTTTTTTAAGATTTTACTTATTTATTTGACAGACAGAGATCACAAGTAGGCAGAGAGAGCGGGGGGGGGGGGCAGGCTCCCCCACAAGATCATGAGCTAAAGGCAGTGGCTTAACCAACTGAGCCACCCAGGTGCCCCTAGGATAAATATCTTTTTTTTTTTATTATTTGACAGAGAGAGAGGGAGAGAGAGCAAGCAAGCACAGGCAGACAGAGAGGCAGGCAGAGGCAGAGGGAGAAGCAGGCTCCCTGCCGAGGAAGGAGCCCGATGTGGGACTCAATCCCAGGACACTGGGATCATGACCTGAGCCGAAGGCAGCCGCTTAACCAACTGAGCCACCCAGGCATCCCTAGGATAAGTATCTTAAACATCAGCCCTGCTCCCAGGTTTTACGGGGAACCAGTATTCACTTACAAGTATATGACACGGTCTAGCGTCCTATCTATTATTACATTTGAAATAATTTTGTGCTAAGAGCTTTTCATGAAAATAGACTGATTCTGGGAGGAACTAGCATCCCATCTGGGTCAAGAATAAAAATGGTAGCGACAAAAATTAAACAGTGAAGGTTTGGATATAGTTCATGGTCTCAGTGGAAGAGGTCCCAATTGAGGATAATTACTTTTACTTTTCACCTTTGCTGCAAAAAGAATCTGAAACACAGGGAATGGGAAAGAGCTGTTTCAGTTTATAAAAGGAGAGAGGATGTGAATTAAGAAAAAAAAAATCTATAGATTAAAGAGACTGAGATCAGGGCTCTGGTTCCAGGAGTTTACAAAGGTCTCCATACACAGGAGGCCCATGTACTTAATGGAAGAACGAACAATAAATCATTTTTTTTACATAACTCTTATCTTATTAAAGTGATGATAGGTTATATTATCATGTGCAATCATAGGGACTGAAATATTTGGTAAATTAGAAAAATGTACTGATATACAGAGGATTTGGAACAGAAATTTCTTATGAGGTAGGGCCAGCTCTGGGCACCCTCTGCCCCTCTTCCCTCTGGTTCTGATTCCTCCCATGTCACCATTATTAGCAACATCTAACCAGAGATATAAAAAGGCTAAAGAACCATGAGGGGCTCTTCAGAAGAACAATAAAGTTTAGCGGTAATAAAATCCTAACGTTTAACACTCTTCACTTTGCTGATCTTGCAAATGCAACTTAAGGGCCCACCTCACGTATATCATACCCAGCAATAATGCAGGCAGAAGAAATGGACACAGGTGTTCCCCATAAAGGCCCGGACCCTCAGGGCACCACCTGGGTCCGCATAAATCCAAGGCAAAGCGTATCCAGCTAACTCGTGAGCAAGGTCATAGGATTCATCACGTTCTGCTGCCAAGGCAAGAAAGTAAGGACAGGTAATTTGGCCTTTTTAAGCTGTAGAGACATGCTGCCAAATACATAGAAGGGGACAAAATTCTCTTCGCTCCCCCTCAAACTCTTCAGAAAAATAAAAACGAGGTGTCCAAGCAGCTCAGAGTTCGAGTGACTCCATCTACTTCACTGTTTGGCTCATTTGCAAGAATTATTCATACTAGGAGTCAAGGACACTACCCAGAAAGTTGTTGGTGGAGAGCCTTGGATTTCAGAGGACCCCTGGATCATCGGGGTTCATGGTAATTTCTCCCTTCTCTCAGCAACAGATTAGGAGAAGCAACAGGACAAGTGCACCTTGTATTTCTAAATTCAGTTAGGCGCCCCCACAGGGAGCCGTGGCAAAGCCTCCTCTTTTCTGACGGCCGCTTGGAGCCTGAAGCAGCAAGGCACATAAATGTCTAGGAGTAGGGGAGACATTTAGGCTACTGAAGCCACAGGGTGAACAGTGTCTGATCTTCTCCAACAAACAACCTTCTCAGCATCAGCCGGCACTAGTCCCTCGCCCAAAGCAGATCCACACTATAAAAATGCAGGATTCCACACTCTGGAAAAGCCACACTTATGGGCCTAACTTCCTTAGAGATTTTTGCCTTCTCGGGGCGAAGATGAGACCTTTCATATCCCAGGCTGCCTGCTGAGTCGTTGCCTGGGTCTTGTAAATCTGAGAGCCGGCAAGGGGGATGATTTCTTTAGTACACAGAGAATGCACGGCAAATCTAGACATGCCAAAAGAGGCATTTGGGAAAACACACAAAGAGCCAGAGCCTCATCGAGAACACTCAGTCTCGGAGAGCTGGACGCTGACCACCCCGGGTTACAGTTACAATTCCCCAGAGGCAATGTTTCCTAGGATATAGGGGGTTCCTTGATATTTTTGCATGGTGGATTTTATTGACATCATGCTGGACCCCACACCTGGGCCTCATCAACTCCATTGTTAGCGATGATCTGTGAATGCTTTATGGTCTTTGGGCATGTGAAGGTGCACTTCTGGTCACACTTTCCCCACGAACTTCCCACCAAGGTCATCAGTGTGTGGGAAGATCCTGGGACCTCCTTCCCCCACCAAGGGCCATGTGACAACATAAGAGCTGATATTATAAAATAAGAAAAGAATGTCTGAGACGATGGCTCAGCTCTGTCCGTGTATAAAACATTTATGCATTTGTATAAATATATACATTTATGTATGTTTAGTTCATGAAATTCTTTGTTCATCAGATTTGTTTCACTTGGGAATATTTTATTCATTTAGATACAGGAGAAGACCAATGTTTTGGTGCATAATATTTTCTCTGAATATGAATCATCATCGTTTTGTTCCTGCAGAACTGTCTTAAAATATCTATTTTTGTTTTCCCCCTACTTTCAGGCATTCCTTTCCTGTAACTGGGATGACATTGCTGGAAACAATCAGGTCAGTGGCTTTCAAAGGTTTTGTCTTCAGGACCAGATTTTTAGCAGCACTTTTAAAGCAAACAGTACGCTTGGATGGTGATATCCATAGCACATAAAAGTTATTTTGCAAAATGTGTACAGATTAAAAAAAAACTAAGAGGAAAATGTGCTTATGAAACAATCACTGAATATTTCAGAAATTAAATGTGTGAGAAATTCAAAGCTCTTAATATAATCAAGAGGCAATGTGGTTTGTCGACCCCCCCCCCACCCCTGTAGACTACATGGCCAAAGTTCCTGCTTTGTAAATCTGATTTCTTGCCCAGAATGCTGCTAATAATTGGCTTCTGGGCTAGCATGCCCATTGAGATGTACGATATGGCTCTTGTTGATATTTTTATGCCGAAAAGGGTCTGTCAGATTTTTCTTTCCTGTAACCACTCACTTTCTCTTTGCCTCTTGTCACTTGTCCTCCCCCTCCCCTTCTCCTGCTCATTTTACCCACATTAAAGCTGTAAGTAAATAAATGACAGGCTGTGGCCCATCGTCAGGTGACAGATAGTCCTGCATTGGCTCTGAAGCTTGGAGACGTTGTCATCTGTCTGGTCCCCCTCACATTCCCTGTCAGCCTCACTGCATCCGGGTGGCATGTCACAGTCATCGAAGCAAGATGACTACAGCAGTGTGAACATCAGCTTGGGAGCGAGTCAATCAAACACGGGACTCTGAGCTGCACAGAAGCCTGTCTGCTGCCGGAAAGGAAAAAGCACTCAGAGAGGAAGAAATGCCTTTTAGTGGCCTGCTTCTGGGGCTGGTAGTTATTACTTAATTGAAAAGCCTTTTTTTTTTTTTTTTTTAAGTTGACAGGGAAGTGCCCTGTTTTTCCCCTCCGGAGTGTGTGTTGGCGGGGGTGGGTACAATACAAATCTCTATGTAGAGATAATCAATGCGTATTGATTGCCTAACTGTCCAAAGAAGAGACATCAGCGCCAGGGTCCCCGGGAGCTCTCCCAGAGCCTGATAACCTCACCCAGGGTAAAACCGTAGCCGAGTGGTGAGAAGTAACGAGAGAGGGCATGATGAAACATCTCATGGGCTAAACTAAGGCGGCATCTGGAGGAATTTTTCTGGAGGGCTCTTCCAACACAATGAACCATGTATTAAAATAAACAACATCATAAAAATGTCAGGAGGAATGCTAGCATAAGAATGGCTTCCCAGTGCGAGAGGAAATGGAAAGAAGGATAATGAAACTTCTTCCCAGATGAAAACAGCCGGCTCTGACTGTCCCCATGGACCTTCCGCTTCCCTCCTGTTACGGTTTAAGCACCTTTCTGGTGCTCTGCTTCAGAAGGCTCTTTGGTGGCATAGGAGGAGAAAAACATGATGGGGAGTTCCTTTGTTCCATTGACTTAAATCGCTGTCAGCTGCTGTGTAGGCTGGAAGGCCGCTTCTGGGGACTCCTGGACATGGGGCTCCTCACCCTCAGGCTGAGAGCAGCTGCTAGTTGAGGCACTCAGTCAAGCACTGATGGTTTCTGAAAACGGGGTAGTTTTGTTGTTTACCCAAAGTGCTTATGAGACTTTTCCGCAACATCAAGCATTGAAGCAGTGGTGTCAAAAACTCTGGAATGATCCCAGATCCTAAGCCGTTCTGAGGGAAGGAAACTTGCACAGGCTATCCGTAGTCTCAGATGAAAAGCACTGAATGCTGAATGCTGATAGGCCTACATTCTTTGACCAGCCACTGAAGACTGCAAATTCTGGTCCTATCCTAACGTTTCAGGCCACTGCTGTCCCTTTTGTTACTCCCCTGCCTTGGTCTAAATGTTTGCGTCCCACGGCCCCTACCCCCTCCAAATGTATGTGTTAAAATCTTAACCCTCAAGGCGATGATATTTGGAGGTGGGGCCTTTGGGATGATTAGGTCAAGAGGGTGGAACCAACATGAAAGGGATTAGCACCCCATGAAAGAGACCCCAGAGAGTGTTCTCGTCCTTTCTACCAGGGGAGGACACCAGGAGCTGTCAGCTCTGAACCCGGGAAGGGCATCTCACCAGCTGCTGAATCTGCTGGTCGATGCCTCGATCTTGGACCTCCTAGCCTCCGGAACTGGAAATGAAAGAAACGTCTGGTTTTTGTCAGCCACCCAGTTTATGGTATTCTTACTACAGCAGCCTGAATGGACCAAGACATCCCCTTGAACCCTGTTCTTCAAGCAAGACACAATACCCATTACCCTCTATCCCAAGTGGCCCAGATTTCCCTAGGCCTTGGCTATGGTTTACATTATTCCCCCACTGGGATACATCTCAGCCTTCTATGGATTTGTTAAAAATATGCAAATGAATTGACTTAAAAATTCCACTTCTAGACATTCATCATTAAAGAAATAAATTCATTTTAAGGATTTGCTTTTCAGCATGTTTAGAACAGGAAAAAGAAAAGACAACCCCAAATTCCCAACATTATAGGATTAGCTGAATATATCATAACTATCATAACACATCTATATAGACAATAGTATTCAGGCACAAAAAATGATGCTATAGATCATGACAGATATCTAGGTACATTTACTAGAAAAAAAATGAAGTCACAAACTATCCTAGACAAATTGGTTCCATTTTTATAGAACTAAACATATCTAATTATGTATGTATCTGTCTTATAATTATACCTATGTTTACATTCACATTCATATTTATATTAAGAGTTGGGTTATCTGTAGACCAGGGAACTATTTTGTGTGTCTCTGTGAATGTGTGTATTATATAATCTTTCAAAAGTACACACGGACTGTCTTTGTATTAAAAGTGATTTCACCGTGAGCCATTTTTCAAACTCCAGCTCAAATGCCCTTTTTGCCACTAAAGCTTTTCCAGAAGCTTCATCAGTAAATTCTTCTTTTTTTCCTCAATTCTATCTATATCTGTTTGTTTAAAATGCAGCTTACTTTAAAGACATTTGTGTATTATTAGACTATAAACTGCATTGGGAGTAGGATTCCTTTCTAATTTATCCTTGCACGTAAACTTGTAGCAAATGTTTAACAAATGTCTGTTGTATGAATCAATATGGTTTGCTGAATCGGTAATTCAAAATTTGGCTGCACATCAGAATCACTTGGAATGTACCTCTTAAAGGTACAGAGCCCTGGGTCCATCCACGCTGTGCTCCATGAAGCCAACCTTGCTTTGTAGATCAGAGGTGAGGAACTGCAATCCTGAGGCTAGTTCCAGACTGTTCCCTTAGTTTAATTAGTGGTTCTTCTTGACACAGGCATGCTTATACTACCTGTCCACATACTTGGGCTTTCGGTTAATGCCCTGAATTAATTACTGCCCTTGCAAAAAACATATAAACAATCATTAACTGATCAGACTTGATAATCAAAGTGACTGGAACATTGCAAATGTTTAATAAATGTCTGCTGGAGAATGGTTATAGTCTCCTATCATGTTCCTAACCTCAGAATGTGTAGACTACCTAACTCCTGACTTGTGCAGGGTGTTCTCTAATTGCCTTGACTTGGCCCCTTTCTGTCTCCCTGATACTCATCTAATTGTCTTCTTGAGAGCTGATTCACCTCTTAACCTGATCATAATATTTTTGTAAGTACAGACTTCTCAGGCAGCCTAGCATAGGAAAATGAGACAAATATGCACCAGAGGGATGCATCGAGTACCACAGGAGTTCTCGGGTGGGGAATGGGATCCTTGGGGTCCATCCAGGATCTCAGGGGTGGGTTAGGAGCAGATTGGAGAAGGTAATGAAAATCATCACCTGGCAGTAAGGAAACAGAAGGAGAAGGGAATGCAAACAAGGATAGTCCAACAGCAGGAATTCAGGGAGAAAGCAGCACAGTAGGCATGTGGAAATTCCATTAGGGAGATTAAAGTAGGGAGGTCATTCAAAGAACCATGCCAGACACCTTCTGTTCACCACACAGGCACAGCTGAGCTCTTGTCACTGTCACCTGTTGTCACTGCTGCTTTATCAGCTTCGTCCTTTACTCGCCATTTCTCCTGACCTCGCACTTGTCCAGTCCTAAATCTCAGCCTCCCCTTGGTCCTTTGTCACTATCTGCCAATGTCCAGTCCCAGGAGGAACTGTGGGGCATCTTGCCTGGAGAGATGAATACTGGGGGAGCGGGTAGGGTCGGGAAGAGAGTCTAGAAAATGGAACAGAGCCTGAATTGCCACTGAGACAGCAGCATTGCTGTGGGCCACCATTTACCTGTATAATCACTACACTTAAACAATATAATATTATCGATCACAATGTTGCCAGCTGCAAATCCTTCTCGACAGAGGTCAAAGTTCCTCTCCTGGGTATTCATGAATTATGGGTTTTAAAAGCCCATTAGCCCATGCTGAGCAATACTGTCTCTCTTTTTTTTTTTTTCTATTTGAAACCAATATCTATGGTAAAAATAAGTTCCCGTCTCTCTATTTAGCAGCAATGAAGAGGATAATTTGGTAATTAGAATGTGTGTGAATGTGTGCTATTATCACTAGTATATTTCTCTTTTTTTTTTAACTTTCCAGAAACCCCTCGTTTTTACTTGAAATGAAACATCTATCACAGATTTTGGAAATCACTTTTGAGCACTTTGAAAACATGTATTTGTTCATGGAAAAAAGCTGAGCCTTATCATATGATATAAGTATTTAAAAATAAGGTGTAGTAACTCTTATGGAAATGAAGTCCTTTGATATTTTGAGAGTCTCTGTCTCCAAAAGCAGGCTACCTGGGGAATAACTGCCATCCTTGATACTTTTTTTTTTTTTTAGCATGATTATTTGTAATTGGTAGGATATGAGTCTTTCCCTGAAAGGTCAACAAAGTTACCTTCCATTATCCTTTGATGCCTTCTTACTCTGGACTTCTCTCTCTTATCCGGCATCTGCCCTGTGGTGCCTCCCACCCCCTACCCAAGTCTCAGGGTTATCTCCAACTTCACTGTGAGGATTGACCTGTGGTCACGATTTTCTTAGTAAACACACTGGCGCCTTGTTTTCTTTTCAAGGATGGTAATTTTATAAAACCCGCCTTGAATTTTCTCAGATCTGTCTAGCATCCTCCCCTCTTCCCTCACCAAGACAGAAAATAGAAACCACACCCACAATGATTATAAATTTATAATTCTCAGGAAAGCATCCTTTTTAGCTTCTTCTGCTAGCAGGTTCAGGCCAGGGGAAGAGTGATTATATGCACAACTGAGGCTGTGTGTGTGTGTGTGTGTGTGTAAGAGAGAGAGACAGACAGAGACACACACATGAGAGAGAGACACAGAGAAAGAAAGAAACAGAGAGAGGGAAAAAAATCAGAATAAGGGTGAAAGAGAATGTCACATGCACAGGAACATGACATCCATACAGTCGGACTAAAATTCAGGTCACACCAAGAAATATGCCAGTAACAGCACTGCATCTTGAGCCGTGGAATCCAGAAGAAGGAAGAGCAGTGAAGCGATATTTGTGTGACAACAGAGACCTGCTCTAACCTTTTAACCAATGTTTTTTCCCTTGGCCACTCTTACCCAGCCTGCACCCATTCTCTCTCTCTCTCAGAGTTCCCTGCTTTATACAGATCTATTATACAGAAATACAACCACTCTGTACAGATATTCGGGAATATCTAATGACTCAACACAAGAACTCCTACTAGTAAATCCTTTACAATAACATTAAATAACGTAAAATAACATTAAAATGACCTTTCATTTAAAATAAATTTTAGAAGAACTATCCCAATGTCATCAATCCAGGTACAGCTTTTCCAGACTTTTGGAGCACCCTCACTTTCAAACCATGCTTTTGTCTGATTTTATACAAAACCATGAAAAAATTAACTCCCATGGGAATTACATGTAGTCTTATAAAGATTCAAAAATGTCTGTTTCGGGTAAGTACTTTGGCTCTCATCTGTCATAGTTCTCTTCTATTTCCATTCTAGTGTAAAGATAGGAAAGGTTACTCTGAGGATTAAAATACTTAAGAGAAAAAAGAAAATTTTAAGGAATTTTCCTAAGGATTGGCCTATGCATCTCTTCTGATAACCCCCATCATGACTTTTCCACATTGTCGGAGTTATTTAGGTTAAAATTAATTAACCGAAATTTTCAAGTTGAATCTTAAGAAGTGTGAATGCTGCTTTTCTGTGTTGGCGTGCAACACCGAGTCTGCATCTGTTTCCATTCAAACATTCCATCAATGGGCACTTTAAGTTGGCTTGCTCCATAAGGAATTCAGAAGGTGGAACAGCAAAAAAAGATAAGAGGGTTCATTAAGTGATTAGAGGCACTGGAATTGAGGATTTTTCATAGTGAAAAATTTCATGGAGAAAATGAGACTTTCAGGATGTTTAGATATGTCATTTCTAACTTTGGGGGCAAGGGAGGGGGTGCAGTGAAATCCAGGGGGATTCTCCAGTATCGATGTGGGCAGCTAATATTCTTATCCACATGAAGTTCCCCTAAAGCCTCCTGGGAGTAGTGATGACCCTGACTTTGAGGCTACTCACTACCTCTGAGATGACCAGAAGTAACTTGCCAAGAAGGAAGACTAAGAGTTGCCCAGCTTCTGCTTGCGGGGAGGGGCGCAACCTGCATCACATTAAGAACAACTCACACATCCACAGCCTAAAAAAGGGAATGCTTTTGGACTTGATCAAAGATACCTTCACACAAGGGAGGCTGCCCACCTTGGTAACTTACCCGTGCTTTCACACTCTTATAAGCATAGGCAGAAGGGCGCTCTGCTCTACCAAGGCAACATAGGACAGGGATGGCACGTGTTGAGGGGGAGATGAACTCATGGCTCCAGAAACAAGAGGGAGAAGACTAGACATGGAACTGAATATCTCAATCTTCACCAACCCACAAGTAAATTTACCAGCAAATCTCAGTACCTCTGAGCTTTCCTTTCCTTAAGGAAGATGATTGCTTTATGGATATTTCCTAAGGTGTTTCTAGGAATCCCCCTCTTGGTGGGGGAAGTCTGGGAGTTATGCATCAGATTTCTGCACACAGCTCTGGTGGGCCAAGTCAGGGCTCTGCTGCCCCGGGATACAGAAGTCTCCCAAGGAGACTGGGCTGCACCGGGATAATTTCCTCACTACCCAGGGTACCATCAGCACCTTTGAGTAGGCAAGAAGAGGCTAGATGGTTATCACAACCATAGCTGATGAACCTCACTCCAAAAGCTTCAAGGTCATGCATAGTGAGTCAGACATCACTGCAACTTCACGCTAGTGAGCTGAATGAGAGAAATCTGTCTCAGTGCTTTTGTAAAATAAGGAATGCCTTTCCTCTGTTATAATTAGTAGGGAGCCCAGAAAAGCTACTCTAGCCACAAAGCATTACAGAAAGCTTAGATACACAATAATTTTGTCTCTGGGGTGCAAAATGCTCTCAGAATGGCTGAGCCAGAAAAATGCATTGGTCAATTACCATGCTGTACCTAGGACCACCACCCTCCTCTAATGGGGGTGTAGATACTGAGTAAATGCAGTAGACCGTGCTCAGAAATAGTGCTCACTATTTATGATGATATGTCGGCAAAAACGGACCTCGCTTAGTATGGGAATTTTCAGTTGCTTGCATAATTACATTGAAAATATACTTATTTTCCAGTCTAGTCTTGATGGGAAACACATTCAACCAGTGTGTCTTCTTTTTTCCTTAATGGATTAGAACTCAGAGAAAACATCTTCTTAGCCCATCTTTCAGAAACTGGTGGTTGTGTAAAATAGTGGTATATGAAAGAGACATGTACACCCTTGAGAAATCCTGTTTCTGTATATAGGAGGCCATGAGAAGAAGTGATGTCTTAGAGCATGGAACACAATCTACTCAGAATCACCCTCATGAAAATGTGACCTTGAAGTATTTATTCCATTATACTTTTTGATATGTAGAGGGCCATCTGTCAACAAGGAAACACAGTATAAAGATTGGAAGCTATAAGGTTTCAGTTCAGGTGTTCTTTACAAGCTGTTAAAAATATTCTAAAAGCTTACCATATCTCTTTCTAAGATGAAACTTTTCAAGATACTCTTTTTTATTGCAGGAGGTGATGATATAGGGTAGAGATATCACTTTCCTATAGAATGTCTCTGTTCTCTATGTTAAATACCCATGAGTTTGCAATGAGTCAACTTAGATAAGCTGGAACTTTACTTCCTAGAAAGCCCAGGGAGTGATGCTCATGAGATCTGGAAGCACAGGTGAAGCGGCACCACCACTCTCTGTGTGAAGGTCGCCATGACTCGAAGGGGGGACGAAGACGCAGAGATGCCAGCAGGCACTGGGCTAGCCTCATTCTCCTCCATGTTGCTTCTAGCAACTCTCCACAAGCTGGCCCTACTGGTGGCCATCAGGAGCCCAAGGCTCACCACATGTGGGGCAGCAATCCCACAGAGGCCACTTCCCCTTTGCCATCCACAGTGTCTGGCTTCTGACTCACTGTGCCTCTGATTCCCCGCTAGACCCCCACTACCGACCCCCACCCCCACCTAGCTCCCCCTCACACCACACTGTGGAAGTCCTAATTCCTGTAATGAATCCCTTATCCCGTAACTCACAGCGGTTCTGGTTCCCTGACTGATGCAAGTATATGCATAGACATCCCAAGTGACAAAGGAAACTTGAAAAACGATTCTCCAGCATGTTTTTGTAAATGATTTCCTTATGGGGGCATAGAACTAGAATGCAAAGTATCTATCGTTAATCAGTTCTGTTTTTCAAATCTTTGACTGTTGCTCTGTAAATCCTTAATAAAGAGAAAGCTGGAGAATGAACAATAGATGCTTGGATGGGCTGTCCAAAATGCATGCGAGTTATTAAGTTTCTCGTGGACCACTCCCTCTGAGGCAGGAGAAAACATTTCCACTGTCAGGGAACGAGGCCTATCTGGTGTAGCTTCCTCTCTGTCAGCCAGTTTCTCCCCAGATTTAATAAACAGCTTTCAAAAGGGGTATAAAAGTGTCTGCTCAAAAGCTGTAGTCTGTTATTTGTGGAAGAGCCTATGGATTCACAGACCTGTTCCTGGAGAAGTGGATTATCATCTTGTGATAACTCATTGCCCAACACTGCACAATACAGTTCTGTGGGCAAACAAAAAAGAGCCATTCTGTTTTGGTGGCAAAAGATGAAGCTAGTTATTAGCAATTTGATACAAAAGAAGCAAAGAGGGCTGGAAATGAGGAGTCAAGCCAAGTTTGGCATCTATTATTCACAGAAATCCTTCTAGTAATGACAGCCGCCCAAATCATAGAAAAATTCTATTCACAGAACCTGTTTTCTTGCTTCACTGTCAAAAGTAAAGATGATAGATTAACTTCCAGTGACTGTCAAAATTAAAATCAAATCAATTTTAATGAAAGAAAATAGACTATTCCTGTTTGTTGGTTCCAGAGAAAATGGTCTGAATTTTCATTTCTGAAAGTCTTTTAATGATGATGATGAATTCCTAAAGTCTTTAATTTATCATTTTACCTTGAAAAGAATCTGTTTTTGCAAACAAGACTTCTCTAAATCATTGACATCCCTTAAAAAAAAAAAAAGTATATCTGCTCGAATGTTGAACGCTACTTCTGAACTCATCCACCGGATTTTTTCCCAGAGATATTTTTTCTTTATTATCTCATAGCTGCAGGCTTCATCAAAGGTCATCAGATCTACTGATTTTTGTCAAATGTTCCCATGTTATTTCATCTGATAAATTATAATTTGCGATTGGCCTTTTGAAACTTCAAAGAACGGCAACAATAGATATATTTCCCAAAATAAAGAACCCCTGCAAATGGAGACTAGACTTCAAACCTTGAGCACAGAAACATCAAAGGGAAAATACTAGAGAACTCACAATTCAGATGGCTTAATCTCATTTAACAAATTTACTGTTTTTTTCTTATTTTCCAAATGAACATGTGACCCAATTCTTCCTAAATGTTAACGGGATGGGAACAAAAGAACCCATGAAATAACTTCCATCTGAAGTCCTTGTTTGCAGCATGAATTTATCTCCTACAACAGGGATCGCACACTCTCCCCCAAACCTTGGAAGGCCAAAGTCAACTGTGACTATTAGCCAGATGTAATTTTAGTCTTCTTTTAAACCAGTACTTATGCTTAATTATATGACACTATTATGGCCCTTAAGGACTCCAAAGCCATGAATACGTAATGCATTTTTCCACTCCTTGAAATACGTAGACAACAAAACAACAGGACCAGTTGGCACTGAACTGTTAGCTATGCCTCCTGATCTGAACCCAAAGCAGCATTTATCACTCAGGTGTTCTTACCTTGTTTAGACCCGGACCACTCTGGGGCGTCATCTAATGCCTTTACACCTCCAAGGTATATACGTTGACTCTTGGTTCTTGTCACATCAGTATATGATTGGCTAAAGGAATGGATCAGCAACAGGAAGCAAACAAAATAATCTAAGTCCCCTCCCCTTGCACTGCATCATTTCAATGTCATCAGTTTTTTTTTTTTTTTAAAGATTTTATTTATTCATTTGTCAGAGAGAGAGCGGGAGCGAGCACAGGCAGACAGAGAGGCAGGCAGAGGCAGAGGGAGAAGCAGGCTCACACCCGAGCAAGGAGCCCGATGTGGGACTCGATCCCAGGACGCCGGGATCATGACCTGAGCCAAAGGCAGCTGCTCAACCAACTGAGCCACCCAGGCATCCCAATGTCATCAGTTTTTAAAAGACTTTGCTCCATGCACTTTCATCACTGACTTTTGCCTCTTGTTACCATCTTTCCCTGAAGCTTCAGACCATCTCTTGGTTCCTATTTACTGTGAGTGCATTGCTGACATGAACGATGGAGCAAAAGGCTCACTTCAGAGTTTGTCCCAATCAGCATTTTTAAGAAATAATTTATAAGTAAATATCTACTCTAATGAATGTGTAATAAAAAATATGTATATATTTTTTACTTGTTAGGAGCCTAACACAGGCAGCGATGCCAGTGATTTAAAGACCTTGAGCTTCAAAAGCCTCCTATAAATCTGTAAGAATGACACCAGCACCTCAGGAGGAAAACGGGCAAAGGGTATTCGTTAATGGGATCAGTGACTTAGGAATAAAATATGCAGTATCATTTGCATAGTATTTTTCTGCATAGAAGTTACATATAAAATGAAACATAATCATTTTTACTACTAATCAAAACTGCAGAAACGTTAAGGTTATAATTATTAAATAACAAAATGGCAAAGTTTTTCTTTTTTTCCTTTTATGTTCCTTCCTACTGCCTTATTTTCCTTTCTTCTTTTTTGTACTGGTAAAGGGAACCTCGGCTGGTTCAAATTTCCTAAGTTGGATTCAAATCACTAAACAACATATAGACAGAGCTTTTTTTGTTAAGTGTCCATCTGTCATTTGAAAATGGGCATTCTAACACACTATTAATGGGAATATACTTGTAAAACTTTCTGAAGGACAATTTGGAATATTTTAGTATTTAAAATGACTGACGGTTCCCACCTCTGTCTGTCTCTCCACAAGAAATACTCACAAATGTGCATAGATACGTAAAGGAGAAGATATAATGACAGACAGCCCCAACAACTATCAGTAAAGGAAATGTTAAATTAAACTATAGTTCATCTATAAGATGGAATAGTAGGCAGGCACTATTAAATGGAGATACAACCGAGTACATCGATGGGAAAGTTGTCCAATATATGATGACAAGTGGAAAGATAAAAAGCAAACCACACAGCAGTATGCTAACTATAATCTGTTTTTAAGAACTTAATATTAGTAATATATAGTAGCATATCTTTTCCGTAACATTGTTTTAGAAAATTTTACTTACAATCAAGAGAAAAATACGTATGTGTGGATGTGTAGAAATTCTATTTCTAGAACTTTATCCTGGTCATCGGTAATATGTTCTCATGACAAACGATGATTTAAACAGAGAATGGGCTTGATATAGGATGCATATTACAACATTAAATTCTACTCAGTGTATTGAAGTGATGTATTAGTTATAGGAGGGCATGTGCTATGGTGAGCGCTGTGAATTGTAGAAGCCTGATGATTCACAGACCTGTTCCCCTGAAACAAATAATACATTATATGTTAATTTTTTTAAAAAGAACTCCAACAAGAAAAATTTTTTTTATTTTTTAATTAATTTTTAAAAATTTTTTTTATAAACATATAATGTATTTTTATCCCCAGGGGTACAGGTCTGTGAATTGCCAGGTTTACACATTTCACAGCACCATAAGAGACTCTTAAATCTCACAAAAGAAACTGAGGGTTGCTGGGGGGAGGGGGCTCGGGAGAGGGTGGTGGGGTTATGGTGAGTGCTGTGAAAAATTTTTTAATATGTTTGGGATATCTGGGTGGCTCAGTAGGTCAAGCATCTGCCTTTGGCTCAAGTCATGATCCCAGGGTCCTGAAGTGCTCCCTGTTCAGTAAGAAGTCTGCACCCCCCATGCACTCATGCTCTTTCTGTGATACATAAAATCTTTTTAAAAATTAAAATATGTTTATATTTTTAACATTTAGATAGACTATAAACTGTATGTACAGTGTAATGCCACTTTGGCAATCAACTTCTAAAAATGTTGCTTATGTTTGTAAGCAAAATATATGAATGAATGCAGACGAATGTATACACATATGCAAAGAAAAATGTCTGGCAGCATGTTAAGAGTGGGTAATTTCGTATTGTTGGATTAGGAGTGTTTTTTCTCTTTTTGTTTAATGTTAATTCTATTTTTTCCTCAGAAGGCATATACAGCCTGAAAAGATAAATGGAATGAAATCTTTTTTTAAAAACAGATATGTAGAAACTGACAATCACAGTAATAAAAAAAGAAATGCCCAAGAAAAAAACAAAAAGGTTTACATTTTGGGGATAACCAAGGACATATAAATTTAAAACCATAATGACATGCAAAATTTCACTATTAAACTGGCAAAGATTTTTAAGAGAAGACTCACTGGGGCAAGAAATGAAAGATTTCTTCGGCATTGAGCAGGGAAGGATATGTCAGTGAAGCCCATCTGGAAAGCCATTCACCAGGAGTTACAAATTTTAAAAATGCTCATAATTTAGGCCAGTAACTTCACTTTCAGGAATATATCTTGAGAAAGTAATCAGAGTTATGGGTAAAGCTGTATGTCATTTAGCATTTAAAATTATGAAAAATTGGAAATGGAGTAGTCCATTAGAGGGCATGTAGTTAAACTGTATTAATAATTATGTGGAAGTATTATGAAGCCGTTTAATATCATGATTTCAAATAAATTAGGTCATGCTGTAGTATGAAGAAGAAAGAAAAAGAACCAGGGATCCAAATGACATAAACAGCATAAATCCAAAAAAAAAAAAAGAAAAACTGAGAGAAAACACATCAACATGTAGTATTTTCTCAGCCCTTGTGGGAGAATTACAAGGAATTTTCATGCTCATCTTGATACTTCTTCCTGTTTTGTTTTTTTTTTTAAGATTTTATTTATTTATTTGACAGACAGATCACAAGTAGGCAGAGAGGCGGGCAGTGTGGTGAGGGGGGAGCAGGCTCCCCGCTGAGCAGGACCCTGGGATCATGATCTGAGCTGAAGGCAGAGGCTTTAACCCACTGAGCCACCCATGCGCCACTTCTTTCTGTTTTTAAAAATCATGTCCTTAAAAATGACTTGAAAATCCACTGACTATGAGGCAGGGACAAACACAGCAACTGATCTATGACACAGGCTCCAAGAGAGACAGTGGGGGATCTTCCATTCATAGAGGAATTGTCAAGGGTAGCATCATCCAATCAAGCAAGAAGAACTAGAGGTTTACCACTAGTGGTTACAGCCTTGCTCAGTGGTCCCTGGACCAGGAGCACCAGTATCACTTGAGGACATAGAGATGCCAATTCTCAGGCCCCACTGCAGACTTAGTAAATCAGACATCCTAAGGGTGGGGCCCAGGGAATAACTGTTTTAACAAGCCTCATGGCACTTCTGATGCTTACAGAAATTTGGGGATCACTGGTCTTGATATCCTGAGAAAACTGGCTTCACAAGCTGATCACTAGGAATCAGGTGTATCTACGCTGGCTTTGGCTGCAGGTATTGAAGCCAGAGGAACCGAAGGGATCATTCATTCCATGGAGAAATGGCTGGTCTTGTCACAAAGGGCATAGCCTCAAATGGTTTTTGAAATCACTGGCAGAAAGTTGCTTATTGGGGCACCTAGGTGGCTCAGTGGTTAAAGCCTCTGCCTTCGGCTCAGATCATGATCTCAGAGTCCTGGGATCAAGCCCAGCTCAGATCATGATCTCAGGGTCCTGGGATCGAACCCCGCATCGGGCTCTCTGCTCAGTGGGGAGCCTGCTTTCTCTTCTCTCTCTGCGTACTTGTGATCTCTGTCAAACAAATAAATAACATCTTTAACAAAAAAAAAAAAAAAAGAAAGTTGCTTATTGTATTTGAAGATCATTGGTTCTGGAAAGGAATTTGGACATGGTCTGACCTCAACATAGTTAAAGGTACAAAAAAGACCCTCGGCGAGGGGAAATCATGGAACCATGTTGCACTGTTAGCCAGAATCTGGATGGAAGTTAGCGATCTGCCCACTAGTTTATAACCAAACTCTACTGTCCAACAAGCAAAAAGCCAGAATGAGAGTCTTTGAATTTTTTTTTCCCCTGGGAGGAAAAAAAAAGTCAATATTCCTTTATATCCTAAACAAATAGGAATATTTATTCCATCCAATAATATCTCCAATATATCTTCTAGGCCTGCCATCCAACATCTGTCTATTTTGGGCTGTCTTGGGAAATTATCTATCAGAAACATAGCTAAACAGATTTTGTGAATTGAAAGGAAACTAGGAGGCCAAATAATTCATAATATCGGAGGCTAAAATCTATAGAGATTATTAAATGATATTAATATTTTAAAATTGTGAGTCCTCTGGGACCTTGTTAGTCCTAGCGTGGTCTGTGGCACAGGCAAGCGTTAACTTTATCTGGGAACTTGTTAGAAACGCAAACTCTCAGACCTCACCCAGACCTCCTGAGCACATCTGCCCTTTAACCAGGTCTTCCTATGATTCTTATGCACACTGAAGTTTGAGAAATAGTGCTCTAGGAGTTTTCCATATGTCTTTAATGCTAGGAAATTGTTGCTTCTTTTGGAAAAATATAGTGCTTTCAATAGAATTGGCAAAGTTCTTACAAGGGCGTTCATAATGGAGAAGAAAATGTATCAGTCTGACATGCAGGTGTCACGTGGAGATTTGTTACAGAAAGAGAACAGAAGTTACTCATTGGGATCTATATCACCAGGCTCGTCTGGTGTACAAGTAACAGAGGAACAAGTTAATCCATCATACACAAGAATATTGTTTCTTGATTCATACAAGTCCAGGGTAGAGTGGGATCCAGGCTTCATAAAATCAACAACTCAACTGTGTCATCAAATACTGAGTTCTTTAGGTTCTTTTAGGTTCTTCACTTCCCAGATCTCAGGGTCCGAGTCACCCTAAGACAGGTGTCCCTCAGATTTCAAGATGCCTGTTAACAAGGCTACATCAATTTTTGTTTGTATTTAATGGGACAGGGGAAAAAAAGAAATACATTTCCCCAAGTATGGTTTACAATAAGGATGAAGTTATGATTCATTTCCTAAACCACCAAGCTTCTCACAATGGAAGGGAGCACTATTAAGAGTCACACCAAGAAAACGAGCATAACCCAAGACCATCACAGAAAAACCAAGACATATGGTCACTGTCACCCTACATAGAAAATCCCAGTCACCCTACATAGAAAGTCCCAGTAGATCACAGGTCTATCCATGGTGTATAAACAGCTATGGGGGAATAGCATAGCGTAATTGACTCATACCACATTTGGGTCCCATTCTATAGTTGGAAATAGGGTGGACTATTAACTTTTAAAACAGAAGAGGGCACCTGTTTGGAAAGAAGATGGGGAGGAAATAAGTGTTTTGTATGCAACTGACTGTCGGTTACAGGAGGCACTGATAAAACCTGGCAGCCCTGAGTTCGGATGGAGGGTGGTGTTTACCCACCACGGGGATGGTCAGCCAGTCCCTCCAGGCCTGTGGTGACTTTCTGTGCTCACCACTCACACCCCAGCGAAGCCTCCGCGGCTTCCTGAAGTATAGCTTTCTGGTGTTGAAATGGTCTTTCTTTTTGAAAAAGACTGTGACGGGGCGTGGCGGATACCAAGGTGAGCTGCCCACATTTTTCTCTATGATGTCACTGGCCAGTGGAATTTCAAAGTCCCAACACAACCTTGGCAGGGCGTGGTGATGACTTTGATCCTCTCCCAGAGGTGCTGACGGTGGACATTATTATCACGAAACTTCCAACATTGTAGAGCCAGTCTGGATGCCATATTAAAGACGTCTTAAAGGTGAAAAATAAATCGCATCAATTTCCTGCCTCTAACATAATAAATAATTTTACCTTAGGGTTGTTCCCTTCCAGTTTTTCTCCCGGGCATACATATTTTAACACAGATGTTATCAAGGCGTAGCAGTAATTTCGAGTTGTGCCTTGTCCCTTTAGCACCGTGTTGTAAACATCCTAATTAGTGCACCATTCCGGGAAGACGCGTCCGGGGCAAAGATGCTAAGGAAAAGAAACCCCTGAAAGACCCACAGCGACCTGAAAGTGCTCTGTTCAAGCCTGCACAGTCTAAATCACTATGGCATTGGGGAAATTATTCCTTTTGCTTTAAATCTAGCTTTTATTGACATTCCAAAATCAGTAATCATGGATTAAAGCCCCTAAAAAATATGGCGCTGATTTTCAAAGAGAAGATGTGAGTAGCAAGAGGCAAATGGGTCTTTTGGCTAAAGACGAAATTCTCCTCATTCTTTGCTTTTCTGAGCGATTTTGTGATCACACTCATTCTGCTATTTGGTGCTGTTTTTTTCACAGATCTGTAGAAATAGTTGACATTTTAGACTAAAACTGACATAGATGTCCATATGTACCAGTTTTAAACAGAAAAAAATGCCAAATGATAAGTGACTGTGGTCATTCATTCCAATAGCTGGGGTTGGGGGAGAGGCAAGCAGTAATAAGGCACCTGATGTTCCCCTTTTTCCTGTGCTCACAAGAGGACAGAGCCCATTTCCACCAGTCCTATGTGCAGGCAAGGGCCTAACACATGGAGCAAGGATTATGTGGGCAGGTCCTCAAGTCATCAGCTCCTGCTCTTCAAATGCTTTACTCCATGAGGCGGTGAGCTCCTAAGTCAAAGTATTCTATTCTTGCCTAGCATAGTTCCTGGCAATGCAATGCACAAAAAAATATTGACTAGGTGTCTACATTAGTCATGAAATAAGTTCTACAGTATTTTTGAAGACAACAGTGTTCATCGAATTGTTTTTGTTAAAGCTATGCTCTCTACCTCTCCAAGATGCTTCCTTCATAAAAAGGCGTATTTAATAAATCACCTCTCTGATTCAGTACACCAATTTGTTAAGCAGAAGAAGACTTTGAAGCCCACTGGGGTACCATTTCATAAACTGTCCCCTGCTTCTGCCATGGAAGCTTGCATGTGCTTACTAGACACCAAATGTGTGGCTTCACCAGAAACTATACCACTGTTCCCAAACTAACTAGTCTGAATCCAGACTAGTTGTTGTGGTAGAAGCAGGGGGAACATTTTCTGGGAAGTGGTCACATCCCTACACTGACGTTGAAAATCTACTGGTACAACCATGCTGAGGGAGTGGCAATAGGCATAGAAATATTTGATCCCAAAAATTCCACTTCCCAGAAATTTACTCTCAGGGAATATTTGCAGTGGGACATAAGATCCTTAAAATAAGATTTATGGCAGTGCAATTTGCATGTATACATTTATGAAAATATGGACCATTTTAATATGCACAAATACTGAGCTTCCCACAATTACAGAACTTTGATGGGGGTAAAGCCTGTGCCTTTTTGATCCTAAAGGGGTCCTTTCTATGTAGAGGAGAAATCTGATGGATAATAGAGCCCTCTCTGTGGATCAGGATGTATCAAGTGTTGCATTTGGGGAAAATGAGGGAAAGCTGGATTTTAAATTACCAAAGTAACAACTTTTTCTCCCCTAAATTTTCAGAGAAATTTGACCTGACAGCCAGGAAAAATCTGCAGTTAGAAGTTACAAATTAATAGGAATATTTTTGCCACTGGGCAAATAAGTACTATTCTATATATATAGATATGATAGGTATGTATATATATATAGTAACACTTCCCCAAGGCAATCAAAAGTAACTGCAGAAAAGGTAGAAACAAGAAATGTACCAGTTTCACATTATTTGAGGTCCCATGAGATTCAGAAGCAGCATTTCTGACAGTCCAGTTTAATCTCATTTTAAAATTAGCATCTTCTTTTAAGGCCTCTTTTAAATATTATTTATCCTATACTTTGAATTCCTCCCTTGGATTCCTATGTTCAGTGCTATGTTTGTGTTACCTATAAGGTACAGAACACCCTATCTGTACAGTTCTGTTCCTGAGTGAGTAAAAGACCTGATCTCCACACCAAAGATCTTATGGTCCAATTTAGGCAAATAAAACATACAAGGGATTGAACCATACCCCCCACAAAAAATTATAGACATCAACATATTCTTATGGAACCTAACATTTTTTTTAAATAGCCACTTTCATTAGGAAAAATTGGAATTAGGAAATTTCAATTAGAAATTGGAATTAGAAAAATTTCAATTAGGAAAAATTGGAAGAAATTTCTATTAGACCACGTGGGACTCAATCACCAACCTCATCCCAAAAGGGAAAATCCCAATTGCATATGTTTTTTAAAATTGTGATTTGTTTCCATTCTAGCAAGTCATGTAGTGCCTTCACAGCACGGGGACTCAGCAAACATAAACCACATTTTAATCGTTTCCTCCCTACTTACTCCACTCTCAACAGCAAGTCATTACTTCCTCCAACCCCCATGTCCAAAGGACTTTCTCCCCAGAATATTCCTCCCTGAATACAGAACATTTAGCCAAACACTCCATTTTTAACCCTAACACAACTTAAGGGATTTTACAAGATAATGCCTTGTTTCAAGGTCCCTGGGAAACACAGAAAGCACTCCTTTTTCATTTTCCCTTCTGTTTCAGAAATGCTTGCTCTTCTGCAAGAATCAGCAAACTATAGCCCTAGGGCCAAATCTAGGCCATGACCTGCTTTGTCATTTAAAAAAAAAAAGGCACATGGTGCACCTGGCTGGCTAACTCGGTAGAGCAGGGGGGATCCTGAGTTTGGGTATGGAGGATCCAGGTTGGGTATGGAGCTTATTTAAAAAGATAAAATACACTACAAGAAAGGAAATAGAATAAAGACATTTTTTTTAAGGCACATAAAATTTACCTTCTTAAATTTTTAAGTGCATGGGTTAGTAGTGTTAAGTATATTTACATTGATATGCAACAGGTCTCTAGAATTTTTCACCTTGAAAAACCAGAACACTATGGGCACCTGGGTGGCTCCGTCAGTTAAGCAACAGACTCTTGGTTTTGACTCAGTTCATAATCTCAGGGTTGTAAGATCGAGGCCCCATCAGGCTCCCTTATGTTCAGTGGGGAGTCTGCCTGAGATTATCTCTCCCTCTCCCCCTCCCCCTCCCCACCACTCATGCACAAATGCTCTTTTTCTCTCTCAAGAGAGGAAAGAAAAAAACAACAACAGAGAAACCAAAACTCTGTATCCATTGAACACCATTCGACTTTCTACTGCTATGAATTTGACTAGCTTAGGTACTTCGTATGAGTGGAGCCATACAGCGTTTGTCTTTTTGTGACTGGCTCATTTCACTTAACATAATGATCTTAAGATTCATTCATGATGTGGCATGTGACAAAACATTTTTAAGGCTGAATATACACCATTGTATAGACCTACCATTTATTTATTTATTTTTTTATATTCATCCAGCCATGGACATTTGGGCTGTGTCTCCCTCTTGGCTGTTGCGAATTATGCTCCAGTGAACATGAGGGTATCAATACCTCTTTCAGGCTCTGCTTTCAGCCTACCCAGAAATAGAACTGCAGGATCATATGGTAGCTCAATTTTTAAATTTTTTGAGAAATCTCCATATTGTTGTCCATAACGGCTGTGCCATTTTATGATCCCACCTGTGGGATCTAAGGGTTCTATTCTCCTCACTCTCACCAGCTACTGGTTATTTTCATTTTTTCTTTGTTTTGTTTCTTTTGGTTGTCTATCCTGGCCATCCTTATAGGTCTGATGTGATATCTTATTCCAGTCTTGATTTGTATTTCTCTGAGGATTAATGATGCTCAGCATCTTTTCACACGTTTATTAGCCATTTGCATTTTTCCTTTGGAGAAATGTCTACTCAAGCCTGCCCATTATGTTGTTGTTGAATTGTACTTTTTTATATATTCTAGATTTTAACCCTTCTTAGATATATGATTTGCAAATATTTTCTCCCATTTCATAGATTGCCTTTTCACTCTATTGATTGTTTCCTTTGGAATGTATAAATTTTTAAGATTGATGTAGACCCATTTGTCTGTTTTGCCTTTCACCTGTGCTTTTGATATCATAGCCAACACAAAGGCAATGTCATAAAGATCTTCTCCTATATATTCTTCTATGAGTTTTATATTTTAGGTCTTCATGTCCATTTTTAACTATTTTTGTACATAGTACAAGTAAGGTCTAATTTCATTCTTTTGCATGTAGAAATACAGCTTTCCCAACACCATTTCTCAAAGACTTTATTTTCCCCACTGAACGGTCTTGACGTCCTTGTTAAAGATCATTCGACCATATATGCGAGAGCTTATTTTTGGGATTCATGTTGTTCCACTGGTCTATATTTCTGTCTGTATTTCAGTTCCACACTGTCTTGAAACTGCAGTTTATAATATGTTTTGAGATCAGGAAGTGTTAGGCTTTTAATTCTGTTTTTCTTTTCAAGATTGGTTTAGCTATTCATGCCCCTTGAGATTCTACATAAACTTCAGGATTTTTCTATTTCTGAAAAAAAATGCCATCAGAATTTTGATAGGGATTGCATTGAACCTGTAGGTCACTTTTAGTAATATGGACGTTTTAACAATAAGTCTTCCAACCACGAGCATCAGTTGTCTTTCCATCTATTTCTGTCCTCTTTAACTTCTTCCAGCAACATTTTAGTTTCCAGTATACAAGTCTTTTGCCTCCTTGATTAAGTTTGTTCCTACGTATTTACTCTTTTTGATGCTATGATAAATAGTATATATGTACAGAGTAAAAGGTGAGGGGAAAAAGAGAGACCTTCTTTTTCTGTTGTGTCTGGTATTAGTATGACCACTCTGCTCTCTTTTGGTTTCCATGTGCGTGGAACAGCTTTTTCTATTCTTTCACTTTCAGCCTGTGTGTATCTTTACATGTGAAGTGAAACTCCAGTAGATGGTATACAGTGAGATCTTATTTTTTATTTGTTTGTTTTGTTTTGTTTTTAATGTCATTCATATATCTTTGGATTGGGGAGTTTAATCCATTTACATTTAAAGTAATTACTGATTGGGAAGAACTTTTGCCATTTTGCTGTTTTCTTCTTGTAGCTATTTTGTCCTTGTTTTCCTCTCTCACTGCCTTCTTTTGTGTTTCTTGACTTTTTTTTTAATAGTGATGTGATTTTGTTCCCTTTCGAATTCTTTCTGTGCATCTCCTATGGGTATTTTTCTTGTGATTCCCAAGAGTATTACATAAAAGATCATAAGGTTATAATAATATACTTTAAACTGATAATAACTTTAGGGGCACCTGGGTGGCTCAGTGGGCTAAGCCTCTGCCTTCAGTTCAGGTCATGATCTCAGGGTCCTGGGATCGAGCCCCTCATTGGGCTCTCTGCTTGGCACAGAGCCTGCTTCCCCTTCTCTTTCTGCCTACCTCTCTGCCTACTTGTGATCTCTCTGTCAAATAAATAAATAAAACCTTTAAAAAATAAATTAAAAAATAAAAAGATTTAAACTGATAATAACTTTAATCACAAACTCTCCTTTACATCTCTGCCCCCTCAAATTACATGCATTTTAATTGTTTAATCTATTAACATAGATTTATATTTTTGCACTTTGTCTTTTGAATTTTATACACTAGTTAAAAGTGACTCACACATCAATATTATAATTCTACAGGATCCTATATCTGTCCATATATTTACCCTTATTAGAAAATTTTATGTTTTCATATGACTTTGTGCTGCTGTCTTGTGTCCTTTTAGTTGAAGCTGAAGGACTCCCTTTAGCATTTACTATGGGGCAAATCTAGTGGCGATGAACTCCCATAGCTTTTGTTTCTCTGAGGAAGTTTTTTTGTGTTTTTTTTAAATCTGGGAAGTCATAACTACTCCTTCATTTTTTAAAGAGGTTTTTGTAGGATATAGTATTCTTGGTTGACAGTTTTTTTTCTTTCAGCACATTGAATACATCATCCTACACTCTGTTGACCTGCAAGGTTTCTGCTGAGGCACCTGGTGATAATTTTATAGAAGCTTCTTGTACATGATCAATTACTTTCCTCTTGATGCTTTTAAGATTCTCTCTTTGTAACTTTTGACAGTTTGGTTATAGTGCATCTTGATGTGACCTTCTTTGGGTTTTTTTATAGCTAGATTGAGCTTCTTAAATTTATATGTCCATTCTCTTCTCAGACTTGAAAAGTCTGGGGACACTATTTCTTCAAATAAGTTATCTGCTCATTTCTCTCCTCTTTCTGGGACTACCATGATGCACATATTAATCTACCTGATTGTATCCCATAACTTAAGCTCGCTTCAGTTTTCTTTATTCTATTTTCTTTTTTTCTTCTAGCTTGAAACTCAAATGTGCATAAGCTGGCTTTATAAATAAAACTTACTGGAATACAGTTATACCCATTTCTTTATGTTTTGTAAACCTTTTTGTATCTTTTGCATTATATTGGTAAAGTTGAATAGTTGCAACTGTGTGTTGGCCCATGACAGGAAGTATGGTTAACAAACCCTGAAACATTTACTATCCAATACTTTACAGAAAAAGCTTGTCAGTTCCTGCCTAAAGCAGCATATCATGTCTATGAAACAAAAGAATATTTTTTATAGAGAATAAATACCAAAGGATTCTGCTTCTTTAGTTCTCACAGCAAAGTTTATGGGAAGAAATGCTTAAAGCATAGTAGAAAAGAAGAAAGAGGATCTTAAAGGCCTCTGCTGAACTCTTAACATCCAGCAGGGCCCAGACAGTTGCTGACTCAAGGATCTGGTCAATAAGCCTGCTTTACTCTGCATCTACCACCTTTGGGAAACCATTAGGCAATTACAGTTGAATCAAGCCATGCAATTTAAATTGGATATAGAATCACAGTCAAGAAAATCCTTGATTATGTCTCACTTTCATGACAAAAGCTCTTCAAAGAAATCAAGCTAATTAAAACATTACCATATAGAAAAAATCTCTTAAGGTTTAAGGGGATTACACTGACTTCAAAATGGTGTATGGGTCGTATTGTCTACTTTTCTATGTATGGGTCATATTGTCTACTTTCCTATATTGGACACTTCCATTTTTCTTATACTCATTTTCCACCCCATTGTCTCTTTTTCTCAATGGGCTATTTTCCCTTTTATTATCCCCTCCACTGCCTTTCCCCAACCAAAGTCAATTCCTACATCTCTGTTTTCCCGCATGTTGCATTATTTTATTTTTCCCACTCACCTTTCCCTTTCCAGACACAATTATAGAAATTATTGAAATAGAAAATGGAATACGCAGGTTCTATTCTGGGCTTTGCCAATATCTTGCTTGGTATCTTGGGGACATCTTTTTATTCCATGGGTGTTAGATTAACCAACCTATGATTGAGTAGATTGATCCAGGATCTCTAAGACGCATCAAAATATGTGGGTAAGATAAAATGTAAACTATTTATTTCTCAGCAAGGAAAGTAACAAGGAACAGGTGTTTTAGATGCTATGAGTGCAACATTTCACAGCAATACACCAGATGTATATGGGCAGGTTATCTGCAGAGCTGCCAAGAAGATGCGCAAAGACATCTCCATCAAGGACTACAAACCACGAGCTAATCTCTTTTAGCCATGTTGCCAGACATGCATCTAGGGCCAAGAAAACTAGATCTGATTTAACATAAACCATCATCTCTGTTTTCTGGGAAAATATATTCTGTAGACCAGAAAGTAAATAATTTTATATGATGTAATTATTTTATATGTGCAAAATATATGCCATGTTAATAATACAATATAGAAAACATTACAGTTTTATAATGTAATACACAATATTATATGCATTTTACTTTGATTACTTTTAGTCTGCTATTTAATTTTAAGCATGCAGAAGAAGGTACAGATTGAAAACATCAGTCTCCCTTTCCTGACAGCCTAATCAAAATGACATTCTAATTGAAATGTACCTGCCCTGAGCTCCCAATTCACAGAAGCAACTAAGTGTTCCTCTGAACAGGTGTGTCCACTGCTAGTGCCAAGACTTGAAAGCTGACCCAAGAGTGGCCTATCCATGGTTCATCCAGCAACTCATGAGGTAGCTTGATTAAGGGGAATTAATTACCTAGTCAATTACTTGGCTTCTTCTGAAATTTTAAGTGAAAACTACAGCCATTCACAAAGAAAAGAGGAACAGAGAAGATAAGCAATGAAGAGAGGTTTTTTTTTGTTTGTTTGTTTGTTTTTGAGGAGTAGAATTGTTATCAGAGCGATGCTATGGGCCATGAAGGGAGGTTAAAAAAAAAAAAAAAATTAGAGTGTCACTCCTCTCCTTACAACCCATCAATGGTTTCCTGTTTCAAGTAAACTCACACATTGTTCTCCTGCCAAAAGGCTCCAAACACCTGACACTTGCCTATCTCTCATATCTCATCTCTGTCCACTCTCATGGTGGCTCCCTATGTTCCAACCATATTCAATTTTTATTTTATTTGTGGTGTGGTGTGTGTTCCTGTCTTGGACTGCTGTGCTTCCTACTGTTTCTCTTTGGGTTGAACTCTCATGCATGGTTGGCTCCTTCTTCTCATTACTCAGAACTCAGCATAAATAGTACCTGTCCCCTTGTCATCCAATCTACAATAAGATCCTTCTAGTCGATCTCTGCCCCACTGGCCTGTCTCATTCATTCCTTGTACACCCCTTCCCTGTGATTAGGTATTTCCTGTTTCATTACCTACCTACTCCTACTAGAATATAATTCCTGAGAGAAGAGGAGGTTTTGGTTGTTTATTTGTTGTTATCTCTTCATTGGCTAGAACAGTGAATGGCATAAGTATTTATTAATGATTAATAGAAGTAGTAGAGTAACAGGACAATATGTTAGTGAGATCCTAAGAGTCTCAATAAGACATATGTGTGTTGGGTTTCTGACTTCAGGCCACATGTGTTCTTATAATCATCCCCATTTTCTTTAAAGTGACTTGTACTTCTGGTCCTTGGCACCAGAGAATATCATGCGCATGGGCTTGTCTGTGACTGAGTAGCAGGCCATCTGCCACCTCACCCTCTTGCTGGAACCCTCTCCCAGACAAGGCAAGTTCCATAGCTTGTGTTCACCCAGATTCCTGTTTTGTTTTCAGTTCATTCCAGATGTAGCAGCCCTCTTTGTCCACTTCCACACTAGACCCAGCTTTCTGAAGTCCAGCCAGGGCACAACTATCGACTGGCCAATTAGTTGGGAAAGGAATTCAGATAAACTTTGCTTTATCCCATTAAAAACACTTATCAGATTCAATTGTACCAAAAGTAACAGGATGCTCGTGTGATATGGAAATTCTGTAGTGAAACAACACTGTGTTCACTGAGTTCGAGGGTCTGTTCTCTTTGTTCACTACTGGGAGAACATAAGACTTTGTGTCCCATGGTTAACTGGAGAAGATGAAGGGCTGGAGTGGGGTGGTGGCAGTAGAAACTGAAAGGAAAAGACGGAAGTGAGGACGCTAGAAATGAAAATGTGACAAGGACCCAGTTGTCATCTGAATCTCAGGGACGGGGGCACAGATGATTCACTGATAGTGCTTGAATGACTGAATGCTTTATAACCACTGGCAAATACACAAGTGAAGAAGAGATAAAGCATGAAAAGCATTAACGGAGCCTGTCATTTGAAAAGAAAAACTAGTGGCCAGATGGACACTTAGTTGTATATTTTAATTAAATGTGGGAGTGGTCAGAGATGAAAGAATGGGCTCAATAATTTTGCCTATTGGTTTGTGGGACCCTCTCTGGCTCTCATGAACTTACCTGACACTGAAACTACAACCTGTATTTTTCTTTCAGATTGATTGATTGATTGATTGATTGATTGATTTATGAGAGAGAGAGAGAGAGAGAGAGGAGAGCAAGCATGGGAACAGGGGCAGAGGGAGAGGAAGAAAAAGAATCTCAAGCAAACTCCCAACCTGGGGCTCCATCTCACAACACAGAGATCATGACCTGAGCTGAAACCAAGAGCTGGGTTTTAACCAACTAAGCCATCCAGGCACCCCCTGCAGCTTGGATTTAACCTGTCATCATTGGGCTTGGTGACCAGGGGGAAAAAAAAAAAGAGTCAAGAAATAAAATGGAAGGGATACCTGGGTGGCTCAGTTGGTTAAGCTGCTGTGTTCAGCTCAGGTCATGATCCCAGGATCCTGGGATTGAGTCCTGCATCGAGCTCCTTGCTCAGTGGGGAGCCTGCTTCTCTCTCTGCCTCTGCCTGCCACTCTGCTTGCTTGTACGCTCTCTCTCTCTCTGACAAATAAATGAATAAATTTTTTAAAAAAACAGCAAACTTGCTAAAAAAAAGAAAAAGAAATAAAATGGAAGAGAAATGCTCAATGAGTTTTAAAAATCCAAGCAAGTGTGATGCCATGAGAACCAAAATATGTAGGAGCTTTGAGAAGGAGAAAGTGGAAAGCAGTTCCACTGTGTAAGATTTCGAGACGCTGAAGATTTCAAAAAGTAGAACTGATACAAAGGTGATTGCATTTGCAATTAGATTACCAGAGAGTCAATAATTAGAAAGGCTGTTACTGCACAAAAACTGACTGTGTCTTTTTTTTTTTTCATTCTAGGGTGATGGCATACTTCATATTTGGAAGAAAGCTCTATACTTAAAGAATTACTTTGATAACCTTCTTATGTATATGTGTGAATGGAAAGCCCCTCTCCACTTTAGGAGAGAGTTTGGAAAACAAAGAATGAAATTACTCTGTATAGAAGATAAAAAAGAAAAAAAAAAGAAGATAAAGAAGATATTATAGAAAAAGAGGGAAAAGGGCACAGAAATAAAAGAAGTAATAAGGCATGCGAGAAAGAGCCAAGAAGCAAGGAAAGATAAGCTGCAATGCCAAGGTAAGGGTCCTGAGAAAGCTCATCTCCTATTATCGGAAATGACTATTGAAGGGCCCCTGGCTGGCTCAGTCTGTTGAGCATCAGGCTCTTGATTTCAACTCAGGTCATGATCTCAGAGTCGTGAGATCAAGCCCCATGTCGGGCTCCACAATCAGTACAGTTGACTTGAGATTCTCTCCCTCTGCACCACCCCCTGCTTGTGCGCACGCGCACACACACACACACACACACACACACACACACTCTCTCTCTCTCTCTCAAATAAATACATCCTAAAAAAATGACTACCGAGACTGTAAAATCTAATATTAAATTTAAATTGACACCCACAGAGTACTGTATTGTAACTGCCCAACATCACTGCCAACCTTAGGAAAAGGTCCGCCATACACAAGACTATTATCGCAAGTTATTCACAAGGGAATGAAGAAATCAGGACGGTGTTCGCCAGGGGGGTAAGATTGGACCAGCAAGAGAAAAGGACTCTCCAAGTGCGACAAATGACATTTAAGAAGGAAATCACTAAATAGGCCAACCGAGATTTCTATCCCCCTGAAATCTGCAGGAACATCAAGGATATTTTCATCCTGTTGTGGGGTAGGTCTCAATCACCATATTTGGATCTGAAAAGGAAGGGTGATCTTCAGAACCTAGAGAAGCGGACAGCTCTTGAGCTACAAGAGTTTCACAGTTTGTGTTTTTGTGTTTGTAACGGATATTGGCAGCAGGTGCCTGTCCTGACCCCAGAGTGAGCACCCGTGGTCTCCTTGGTGTCACTGAAGGGATTCCATGGAATTCCTCTCTATTCTTCTCTGCTTCAAATGATCTCATGACGCTTTCTGAATGTCATAAATTACAGATTAACTTGGGAGCTACTGATTATTCCACATTAGTCTAACAATGACTGCCCTTCCTTTTAGAAGCTGTCTGAGATTATCTGAGAATTTCCAAGAGAGGAAAGAGGGGAAAGAGAAGAGAAGCCTGGAGGCACAAGCCTTGCCCTCCCAGGCAGGGAGAAATTCTTGGTATCCATCAAGTGGCACTCAGACGGGTGCTGGGAGTAGTGGGATAGAGCAAAGGGAGCCAAAATAATTCCACGTACTCAGAATCTCTCCTTAGAGCAATATTTGCTTCACACTGTCTATTTCCTCAGCTTTTGTGTGTGTGTGCCATTTCTGCCACTTTACCCTCTGTTCTTCAATTATTGGCTTTAGCCATCCCTCCCCACCTCCCCCCATCCCCCGTTCTCTAGATGGGAAAACAAGCAGAAAAAGCCTTACATTTAAGGCACAGGAAGAGGAGGTGAGATGAAGATTGTGAATTATCAGCCCCTCAGCACCGCAATGCCTCAGTCCTGGAAACGGACTCCATTTTCCCTGGATTTCGACTCATGTCTCTGGTTCATAGACCATCTATCCATGTGTAGCCAACTCCTTGGTACCTACCACGGAGGAGGGGCTTTGAGACTCTACCGAGGAGGGGGCACCTTGTCTTCTTGGTTTAATGTCTCACCTCAGCTGTTTATTTGTTCTGAATAAGGATTAGAAATGCAATCACTTACTGTCTCCCAAAGTGGTTCTTTCAGCTACAGCAGTAAGTCGGAGACCTTGTCTTGAGTTTTGGTGATCATAAACATCCCTCTGATCGTCTGCATGGGTCGGAGTCCTCTCTGTGGAGAAAAAGAGGTTAAAAAATTAGAAGCAGTGACCAAGCTTCTGCTCGAACGGGTGTGAGCAAATCACAACCCACAGCCCCAACCTGCCTTGTCTCTTTTTACAAAGTTTCATCGGAACACAGCGATGCTTGTTCACTTACACACTGTGTGTGGCTGATTTCACACCGAGACAGCAGAATCGAGTCGTTGCAAAAGAGATCATATGGCCTTTAAAATCAAAACTCTTTACTATCTCGCCTTTTCTAGAGAAGGCTTGCCAGCTCATGACTGCAGCATTACCTCTTCCGGTGGAAGTCTCCTTCAAAGCCTCCATCAACCATGCTTCACTGGTTTACTGCTGCAAGCATCTGAGTGGCATGGGGACGAGCTGAAACATGGATTCAGAATAAACATCTGAGGTATCTTTAAACTTGCCTGTGCCAGTCAGCACGACGATTCTCTAACTCCCTGTGACCATTCTGAGCAGAGCACAGGGCTTCCAGAAGTGTGCAGACCGTGGGTGGAGTACGTCCCAAACACTGCACAAGCTCTTCGGAGGTTTTCAACGATTATTCAGCCAGCTCAAAGCACCACACTGCAATCATGAGAGAGGATCATGATTTATGAAATCGTGCAACAAAGCAAAAGGCAGAAGTCGCATCTGCCCCTCGAGAGGTATTCATAACACAACCATCCTCGGCCCCCAAATTTCAAAACCTTTTAAACCATTTCAGCTTAGTGTGCATTTTAAGTGCATTTGCAACTAAAGACCAATGCTTGCAAGCACTTTAAAAAGCATATAGTCTACGGGAGCCTGGGAGGCTCAGTCTACGGGAGCCTGGGAGACTGAGCCTGCCTTCCGCTCAGGTCATGATCCCAGGGCTGGGATGGAGCCCCATGGCAGGCTCCCTGCTCAGTGGGGTGTCTGCTTCTCTCTCTCCTCACTACTCCTACTCTCGTGTGCTCTCTCTCACTTTCTCAGATAAATAAAATCTTTATATATATATATATATATATACACATACATACATATATATATGCACATATATATATATGTTAGAAAAAAGTTCAAACTCTTTTTAAAAATTTCTAGCTGTAGTTGACACACACTGGTTTCAAGTGTATGGCACAGTGATTCAACAATTCTGTACATTATAAAATGTTCACCATGATAAAGTAGTTGCCATCTGTTACCATACCAAATTAACATAATATTATTGACTATTCCCTATGCTATGCTTTCTCAATCCTGGGACTTACTTATTTTACAACTTATTTATTTATAAACCCTTAAAATTATTATTAATAGAGCATTTTAATATCTGTAATTACACTTGGAAGTGTCATACTTTGTTATTCATTTAATATTTTCTATAAGCAGTTCCCTTGACTACAATCTCTGAAAACTTCCCACAAAGGAGAAAAGACTTATATTCTTTAACCCACTGAGCCACCCAGGCGCCCCTGAGAAAAGACTTATATTCTTAAAAATAGCATTCTTCTTTTACAGAAAATGTTAATGTTGTGAGCTCTATATTTTACAAAACAGAAACATGGTTGGAATAATTTGAGGATGAAGTAAATAAAATTTAGAGAATATTTCCAAATCTCACTGGATGGAATTCTCTGAGCTTTTTAGGCCTGTTCATCTGAAATTTTAATACAAAGACTTTACTCAAGATAGGCACTGCTGTGTCTGACTTAATTCCTTAAGTACCCGCCCCTCAACTTTCTAAACGCTTTTGCAGACCAATAGCCCCTTGTTTGTAATTTCTGCAGTCATTATATGATTTAACAAACATATTGTCAGGCTGAAACACCTAAATTGCTTAGAATTCTAAGAAACTGATTAAAAAATAATTTACAAACATGGTTCTAAGTTTAGAGAACATTCAACCTTTAGCTCGATGTGTCTGACAGGTCTAAATTTAGCACACTATAAAGCAGCAATTCTCACTGGTTCCAAAGATGATCTAGTCCAGAGTTGGCCATCTTTCCACAGTGATAAGCCAAATCTTAATGTGGTCGCTTTTTGCTTTAGAAGAGCCTTGTTGTTTTGGTTTGAGGGGGATTTTCTGTGTTTAAGACTCTTCTTTCAACAAGTGCAAAGCAGCAGTGGCCTGCCCCCTAACTGGGGATGTGGTAGAAGCAGCTTGGTGTTGATCTGCAAAGTCCTCCTACGTATTTTATTTCATCCATTCTTGAGAAGAGGGTATTGTTACTACCTATTTTCCCCAGATGTGGAATGGGAGCTCAAGAGGGTTGGATACGGAGTTTTCAAAGTCATGTCTTTCAACTCCAAGATCCAATGTTGCAGAAAGGAGAGGAAGTAGTGGAGTTTGGACAGATACCAGGAGTCAAAGCAGGCCACACAGGCAAACCGTGCCTGTCTCCAGTAGAGTCTGGGTATTCAAACAGTCGGACCTGCTATCAAGTCAGGTTGCAAAGAGATTCACAGCAAGGAAGAAAGAAAAACATCATAACAATATAAATACCAGGAAATTTGGTGAACCAAAAGACTCGTTAATTAGTGGGGAATCAGGAAATCTTTGGAAGTCGAGGAGCAAAAACAAAGTTGAGGACCAAAAGCCTTGGAAAAGAGTCAGCACTGAGAAAGTTACAAAACTTCCAGCACACACAGGACGCACTCACGTGAACACACGCACACATACGCACGTGGTCGCAGGAGGAGGCCATGTGATAGCCCTCCACCTCTGCAAGCTAGGGAGGGGCACCAAGGAATTTCCCCCATAGATTTCAGAGAGAGTTTGATTCTGCCGACCCCTAGATTCTATACTTTTAGGATCCAGAACTGTGAGACAATGAATTTCTGTTTATGTTAAGCAAACAAACAAATGAACAATAATAAACAAAACAAAAACAGAATTGGGAAAACAAGGGAAAGAAGCAGAAAAATGAATTCTTCTACTTATTTGTCAAGCCTTTTATTTTACTTTAATTTTATTTTATTATAATCTTATTTTATATTTTATTTTATTTTATTATTTCAGACACTCTGCTAGGTACTGAGAATGCATTAACATCACACTCTCTTTGCTCTTTACCATTTCATAATATTGTAGGAAAGACAGAAAGATAAGCGAGTGATCATCTTGCAATGTTATGGATCACAGAGGGAAAGCCATAGACAGAGTTCTGTGGAAGCACAAAGGAGAAATGACACAAGGGCACAAAGACAAGGGATCATCCCAACAACCACTTCACACCCAGAAGCCTTCATATTGTTCTGTGAACATGGAGGCGGTGGCCAGATTGAAGTTTGTAGAGCTGAAGGGTTGGGAACCCTTGGCTGGTTTGTGGGTGAAGGATGTTTGTGGGACCATAACCGCACCAACATTTAACAGTAACCAATAACTAACCAGCTGAGACAGAATCACACATAGGTGAGTCTGGGAAATTCTGTTGCCAGGAGGGAGGACCGGACGAGGTCTGATCCATGATATAAAGAAAAGCCCAAAGAGACATTACACAATTTTGCATGTGATCAACTCTGGTGCAAATTTACTAGGGTGATCATATAATGCATTGATTACACCTGGTATTGAGAATCACGTGAAGATCTGTAGGTAATTACCCATGGCAACTGGGGTGAATGGTGATCTTATATCTCATCTGTGGGAACGTGGCCACACCTCCTTCCTGAGCCTCCACTTACATGGGACATTAAGCTCTAGCTCGAGTTGAGAGTTTTTAATTAAACAAAAAAGAAAGCTATGTGAAATTCCTGATCTGCTATAGACAACACATATTATTGGTAAATCCCTAATTTAAAAAATCTAGGGTCTGTCCCAATTTCAATTTGGGTCTTAAATCATCAATACGCATTCATTAACTGAAAGCAGAGACCACAAGAGCAATCAGGACCTTTAGATATTTGGGAAAGAACTTGAGGACTCTGCTGTGTGAGACCATTATTTGTAAGTTTCTTCCTGCCAAGAAGGCTGAACATACCACCAGTTTCTGCAACAGTCACAGAACACTGCAGGCTCTGCCTTGGAAATGGAGGTCATCCTTAGGGAGGTATCCCCAAGCAAAGCCAGACAACAGGAGACGCCCGGGGGAACAGATTTATGTTCCAATGAAACACCAAGCAATGTGTAAGTTCTTAAGTCTGAACATCCAAGGTGAACCCTTTTTCTGCGTCCTCTTTTCCTTCATCTGTGCTTAGTGTATATAATGTCTGTCTTGAACACAGGAGAGCAATTGCTCCAAACGAGAAGAGCTCATGTTTGCTTCTCTCTTGTTTTATCAGAACTGTCCATTAAATACTGCAAAGTTATGGCAATAAGCAGGCAGGCAGGTCAGCAAAGATAGGAAAAACATTATCTTCACTTTTGTAGGTGACGATTAGGTACTTGGGAGGTCTTCTACAGACAAGTAGAAAATGCATGCCCATCTCTTTCTTTGATTTGATGGAGGGTTTGCATAGCTCATTTTTTTCCCTAAGATTTTATTTATTTATTTGACAGACAGAGATCACAAGTAGGCAGAGAGAGAGGAAGGGAAGCAGGCTCCCCGCTGAGCAGAGAGCCTGATTCGGGGCTCAATCCCAGGACCCTGAGGTCATGACCTGAGCTGAAGGCAGAGGCTTCAACCCACTGAGCCACCCAGGTGCCCTGCATAGCTCATTTTTTAATAGAACTCAAGGCTGAAGGCACATTGTTGGGAAGAATACAACAATTGGGGATTGTTTCAATCTATGGTGGTCCTAGAAACCCATACTCGCAACCCAGATGTATCTACAGTGTTTTATACAGGACTTTTTTCATTGTATATACATTACTGTTATAGGTTCTGCTACTGAGTATCTCTTGACCTAAACCTCGAATCTCTTTACTACATAGTGTCTCTGCTTTGCTTCTGCCTAATGGAAACAACATTTTTTCTATGCTTTTGAACATGTAGTATAAAGAGAACACACTTTAACAACAAATTTACATGAATAAAACATAGTAATGAAGGAGAAAAGAAACAATCTTTAAGTCTTGTTTCCTCAATTAGGTGGCCTTGGACAAGCTACTTTATTTCTCTGATCCCTGTATTTTTCATTTATAAAATAATATCTATAAAATAAAGGTAAAGTTCTAGTGTCCTAGGATTCCATCTTCTCAAAACCAAGCCCCTCATCTAAGTAGAGTGTAGGATAGTAGTATGCATTGCTTATGCCCTGCAGATGTTTTTTAAAAAGAAAAGAAAGAGAAAATAGACCTTCATTCCTGAGATGACCAGTAGGCCTTCAGGGAGCAGATGTCTTCTCTTTATGGAACAAAATGCTTTTCCCTTTTTGTGAGGTTCCAAAAGATGTCATAGGCCCCTCTTGGGTGAGCATTTATTTTCCAGAATTAGAATTGATTTTGATGAAATGAAACATTCATCACAAGTGATAAAAAGGGCAAGTGCTTTTCCTCTGATGAAAAATGAAAAGAAGGAAAAAGAAGAAGCTAAGAGCTACCTTGCCTCTGTTCTCTTCTTTCCAAAGGTCCCCCATTGCCATGATCCCTAAGTTGCATACAAGACATCAGTCCCTTACGAGGAAGGATGGTTTGGTAGAATGACCAGGTAAACAGCTTCAACATTCTTGCACCAACCCAATCCACACACAAATCCATGGCTCTCCCCAATCCATCTGTTGCAGAGAAGACACAGGATAAATATTCTCTAAAAATTAGAGAATTTGTCTCAAACCTGGCTGCCAAGAAGTGAGCCCCACCTTTTTAGTTAAAAGCAAGCAAGCAAACAAACAAAACTAGCCTTCCCTACAAGGCTGCAAAGTGAAGATGTCTAGCCAAGGAAATTCTAAAGGGTCTATCCACCAGGAAGCTGGCTTCTTCCTACACATGTACTTGTGGGTATTTTTGGGTGCTGGAAACATACAATAATGCCATGCAAAGGTCCTAAGTTCCCTGGAAGAGAAGATCCTGCAAAGTCTAAGGCTGTGGAATTTTAAGGTACTTTTACAGAATGTATCTAATTACGTCATCATACGCCTGCATGAAAACACATCAGAGCCAACATCTTTACATCATGCACACATGTTTAACATCTTACTAACGCTTGTGAGCAGGAGAATAAAGCCTTTGTGTAACAACAAAAGGATCATACTTCTTCCTTCATACAACACCCACTTTTGTGTAGCCAGACCCTCTAACACCAAAGCTTTTAATAAGCCACTTGCCCACAAATTAAAAGAAATTCTTCTGCAATTCCATCACTAGAAAAGAATGTGATTTCAGTGTCACAAGAGTAAATAAAACAGTAATCCTAGCATTATAAATTATGCATCTTTCATCTCAAAGGACAATAAATAAAGCATCTTTCATCCCTATGAATCCCAAAGCAGTTAACAATTTATAAACTAACACAAGGGAATCACTTGATTCATCACTGAAAGACATCCCGCTCTGGGATGCAGTGGTATTTTTTAATAGCACATACAAAACCATAATGAAAGATGAGAACCAAGGAAATACTATACCAACAAACTAGATTTGAGACATTTGAGTAGAGGAGATAGAAACTTGATTGAAATTTACTCTGAAGAAAAGTTCTTTCCCACTGGAGCTCAGAAAGATGTTAGTTCCAGGACTTCCCAGACACAGAGATATAACTCTGCAACATTCTTGCTGGAGTTCCCATTTCTTCTCACCCATATTATCATAATACACATTTCTGAAGCAAATATTTGGTCATATCATCCATCTTTAGACAAATCTCATGGTTTTCCATTGTCTAGCAGGAAACTCAAACTTCCTAGAATAGCATGAAGGATCCCCACCCCTGAATTTTGGACTATGAAAGCCCCTCCAAAATCCAGTTGTCCCACTTCACTCAGAGAGAAAAATGAACTCCTCCAAAGGTAACCAAAGTAATGCGATATGATTAACACTCGATGTGAGCACTGGAACTATAGAGGAGGTAGATAATATCGGTCCACACAACCCCATTATTTTAAGGACCATACAAAAGCATGGGAAAATTAGATGACTTATCCAAATTCACATAGCTATATAGAGACAAAGTGGGAATGATCCTGGAAGAGTTATTCTCAACTAGTGGGAGATCAGGATCCAAGTTAAGAATAAGACGACCATACACTTTATCTTATAAACTAAGACGTGTATGAGAATAAAAGGAGGACTTATTTGTAATATTTACACCAATACAAGAGGAAACCGTGACTATCCAAGGAAAACTGGAGTATGGCTCCCCAAGTTAAGAAAACTGCTAGAATTTCCAAAATGTTGGCATAAGGGTTCATAAGCAGTTTGATGAAGCATATTTCATGTATCTGCTGCCTTTGTAACAGAGATCTGCAGGTGGTCAAGGTCTATTTGGCTGGTCTGGCTTCTCTGGAAGATAGAATGAAAAAGCACTGTAGGAGTTTTTAACTTTGAAAAGTTGAGAACACTGTCCTAGAATCAGCACAACAAAATTCTTTCTGGGAGCCTACCACGCTCTGTGAGCTGCACTTGAAGCCATGTCTTCTCACTTCAGGGGGATAAGAGACACTCCTAAAGAGAGGTGGCACATGCAGAAAAAGAAGCTCTTCATCTTTGGCATTGTGTGAACCTCTGGACAGGTGCCAAAGGCTTTACAAAAGTTGTATTTTTCCTTGTTCACACATTTGAGATATAGCTTCATGAGTGATGACTATTACCAAAAACCACATTTTCACCTGCTGCCAAGTATGGCACCTCCTTAATGAACTAGGCATCTTTACCCATATCAGATCCTCAATTTGGTTATGATCAAATAAGACAAAGGACATTTACTGAACTATTAACACCACTCTGCAAATGCTTATGGTTTTCTTAAAAAGACATCTTTTTCTAATACACATTCGATGCTGTGACCCTACGGTCTCAGAATCCAGGTTGGGGTTGGCTTCTTATAAGGGCCTCATATTATCTCCCCAGGCTTGAGCACTGTGTATGTAATAGTTTGTTTGCTTTTGGCCTTTTAAAACATTTTGACAATATCAACCCTGTAATATCCCTTACACATGCAATCATTCAGTCAATACATGTATTGATACTTAAAATGTGATCTATAGGCAGTCAAAAAGAGCAGTGTTTGAGAATATTAAGAAAGAATGACTTGTTTCCAGCCCTGGTTTCTGAATACACCACAGAGCTCAGAATAGGGTAGGTGTTCGGTAAGTATTTGTTGAGTAAGTGTTGAAAGAATGCCTATAAATCTTTCTCTCCTCACAATGACTCAAACATATAAAGTGGAATGATAGCCCCTGGGCTAGGAAGGTTGGCCTGCGTGATCTCCCCATTTGCCTGCCTGATTCCAGGTGGTGACAATACAGCTTGGCTGCCTCTGCCTCAGCCTCCAGTTCTAAGCTTTTCTAGAGCCTTATTAGATAACTCATCTTTTCTTCACCCTAATCAGATCCAGGAACAGATGGATATCCCAAGGTGAAAAAGGAAGGTACTATGCTTGGTAAAGACATAGCTGTCAAGACAGGACATGCATTATCCCAATATTCACCCTTCTCTGAACCTGACCAGCCCCGGATGCAGACTCTGAAAGACACTGGCTCTTAACCATTGGACCTGTCTTAGTAGATGAATTCCAGGTGAAACCCAGCACCCGTTCTGCTGGGCACTGCCATGTTGCACCTGTCCATGCACTGAACCCTTTCTTGTTCAAGTAGAATGACACACAGATTCCTAAGAATACTCAAATTGACCAGCTATTACCCACTAAAAGACAGATCAACATTAGCTTAGGACCAAGCAGGTCCTTTCACATCTGGTATTATTTGGGAACAAGGCAGTCCAGATTTACCAATTTGCCAGATAAATGGTGTAGGAAATGGTAGACTCTATATGCAGACCACATATAAGGGATTGTGTAACTCATGATCGGAATTAAATCTATGCAAGAAGGAAGCAGGAGTCCTAGGAGGTAAAGCCTAGAGGTTTTAGTTGTAAATCCTCAAGAATCCCTAAAGAGATCGAAAGGAATGTTAGGTCTCCCACAACACATAGGGATTTGAGCAAATTCTATGTGAATCTCAGAAGAGGAGGTGACTCCTAGCTCACACGGGGAGGTAAAGCAGCAATGTGGGCTAGATTCAAGGTGTTTTCAACCAGTCCATGGCTCTTTCCAAAGATGCTTTTGCCCTTCACATCTGTGAAAATGTGCCCTATGAACTTGCCCAAGATGGGGAAGAATTTTTAAAATATTACTTTATAAAGAGCAGGAGTGATGTTTACGTCTGTCTGTCTATCTATCTATCTATCTGTCTATCTGGAAGAAAAAACATGGCATGCTTTCGATAATGCACAGCACGGTTTTCTCCTCCTCTCTGCACCATCACCGTTAATCAGAGCTCTTTCACAACACAGGCAGCTGAGGAGGAACAGCCATCCAGGGCCAACCCCCGGCTTGTTTCCACTTGCCACAGAGGTGAGAAGCAGTTGCTCGCCAGCTGCCCTGAGAGTGACTCCGCTTGCCCTGCCCCCACCAGCACCCCAGGCTGTGCCCACACCTCTCCCAGCCCAACAGCAGGGCTTCACAGAGAACCCGAGGCCCCGAGGCCCCATCGTTACCTGGCAACCGCGCACCTGCGAGTTAGGTCAGCCTGGCGGTGCTAACCTGTGTGTTCCAGCTTGTGGGCTTCCAGTGTGTTCTTACACTCCCTTATTCCCGCTCACTCTCCCAGCCCAGGGAAGAGAACCGAACTGACTGTTTTCCTTCTCGGTTTCCAGGAGACAACAGACCCACTGATTAGCTCTCCACTGAGTGTCCAAAAAGGCTAGGGTGTACACCGTAGCATTAACCCTGAACATGGGGCTTTTCAGAAAGTGTCGGGTTTTGTGTTGGGAAACGTGTCTCTCTACCAGTGAACTAGGTCCTTAACTTGGGAAATTTAAGAACTCTGAATACTTATCATAAATGTATTTTAAAAGAGAATTAAGGGGCGCCGGGGTGGCTCAGTGGGTTAAAGCCTCTGCCTTCGGCTCAGGTCATGATCTCAAGGGCCTGGGATCGAACCAGCCCTCCCATCCCCCCCCCCCCACCCCGCATAGGGATCTCAGCAGGGAGCCTGCTTCCCCCTCTCTCTGCCTGCCTCTCTGCCTACTTGTGATCTCTCTCTGTCAAATAAATAAATAAATAAATCTTAAAAAAAAAAAAGGCTAAATAACAATTATGGGGTTTTTTGTTTGTTTGTTTTTGCTCTTCTGGTGTGTTTTTTTGTTTGTTGCTTTGATCTCTGTTTCTCTCCAGGCTCTTTCTACCAAAAGGAGCTCATGTTGTCAAAATTCAGGGAGAGAGATAATGTGGGATTGGTCTGTCCCACCTGCCCAGTGAGCTGTGTTGGGGACTGACCAGCAGTAACTCTGTAAAGAACGCAGAGGTCCTGTTCCTGGCGTGGAAACCTGACACTGACCTCACTTCCTGTCTGCTGACCTTGCTCCTCTAGGACACACCATTTTCTGGAAGCAGATGAACATCTGTAAGGACAGAGAAAGAGGCCGTTTGCAGTGCCTCTTCCTTCCATTGCCCCAAGGGGAGTAAATCAGGGCAGGGAAGAACCCCGCCAGATGTGCATGTCTGCATGCTGCTGGGGCAACCTCAGTAAATATTTTGTAAACGTTTCTTCTATCCCCCTTAGTACATTAAGGAAAACACACACACACAAAACCCGGTTCTCATTTTTCTATGTACCACACCACAAGCTTTGTAGTTCTAGGCATGGTTTAGGCTTAGGTGAAATCTGACCTCCCCTACTCGTTTTCTTCCCCCTGATTCAACCCACGCACCCCCCTCACTGCAACCCACCCAGTCATTTCTCTCCCCTTCTTTCCCCTCCCCTCCCCTCACTTGGGGCTCCTCACTTTTCCCCACTTCTCTTTATTCTCCCTCCTCCATCCCATCTATCCTTATCCCATTCTTCAGCCATTTACTGCTTGGCCTGAAAATGGCCAATTTGGGTGTTTAAACCTCTGTGAAAGGTGTTTTCGAATCATCCTGTTTGTTCCAAAACTGAACTATCAAGAAATTCGAACTGTAAAGCAAGCCAGGAGTCCAGTGGCTTCCAAAGACTCCTGGTGGAGGTGCAAATATTGGTGGCTATTGTTCTCATCCGTTCCATTTCTTGTTTTTTTTTTTGGGGGGGGGGTGACCTTTCTGAATCACCCTTGCTCCCTTAAAGCTTTGAAGTACCTAAGGGTACTTGTTTCCCAGCTGCTTAATACATATTACCCTCAGGTTAAATCCTCATAGGCTTTGAGCTGCTAGAACTCAACTTGAGCTATTTATACATCCCCCGCCATCCTTTACAAGTATTTGAGGGCAATGGTGTGGGGGGTCAAGGTGACTGAAATTCCTTCCTTGTCTTCCTTCCTGCCTTCTCACAAAGACTCAGAGATTTTCTTCTAGTCAAAAAAAAACCCCCAAAACCAAAAAACCTGCAATGTTGCTATCATTGACTTTTCAAATGGGTTACTTTTTAAAAAGATTTTAAGTATAGGAATGGAATATCAAACAAGCTGTTTTTTAAGAAAACAAAATTTCTCCCTTTAGGGGTCTTTTATAATTTACTTTGTTTTCCAACACTAGGATTTTACAAACCTGCTTCTCTCTTATAATCTTAGTCAGGAAAAAAAAAAAAAAATCTCCAGCTCTCCTTCTCTTCTTCTTCTTTTTTTGCTGGTAGGGTTGATTGTGTTTTGAGTTTCCTTGTTTTAATAAGAAACATTTACATGTTTTATGTGCTGTATATATATATATATAAAAGAAATCATTAGCAATGCCCAAAGTTAATAGCCTAAGAATGTATAGCATAATATACTGTAGTGTCACTGAGAGAGTGAAAAAGATTTAACATAGGACTCAGGGGGAGAAAGTATAAACTGTGTGAAACTATTACTACTCCGACTACTTCTAAAAGAGCTCAATGTGAAACCAACCAGAAAATGATCATCCCACAACTATAAATATAAAGCACTAAAAAAGACAAAAGCTCTCCGGCATTGTGAAAAATCTATAAATAAATAGCACCCCCAAAAGCATTTGCTGGCAAAAGTATTTAGTGTGGCAATAAAAAAGAGTATTTGTTTTCTTTATATTAAGTGATTTTTTTATGGAATCCGTACAATTAAACACTGCATAAGAGCACAAGAATTTGTGTTTGTGTTTGGCACCTAATTGAGTATAGAATCAAAAGAGGTAGAATCTAAAGTGGTTATGTGCTTTTACATTGTATAGTCAAGGTTACTTGGAATATCTTATTAAATAAAAAGCATTCCATACTGGAAAAAAAAATCCATTCTTTAAATGTCCACATATACGTAGATACCCATCAGAACACAATATGAAAAGGGGATTCCTTTTGATGGTTTTGTATTTTCCACACAAATGTTGCTATGTAAGCGGAATGGCATTTTGAGGTCAATAGCTCTATTCCAAGGGTGATTCTATCCAGCCAATCCTCCCATCAAAAATACTTTAGTTCAAGAATATATGATCTCATTTTATTTTGTTGATACTCACTAGGCTACATAGGAGTGACTTTTTTAAAGATGGAGTTACCCGTTGTCAGCTAAGAGAAAATCACAACAGTTCTAGGCACTAAGTCCTCAGAACTTAGGACCAAGAAACAACAGAGAACCAACTTAACAATTTATACAAAATACCATCTTGATTTATCAAGTCAAAGACTTCTGAGTCTGAACCAAACATTGCAGATCATGGGGTTGATAACAAAATAAGGACAATGATAAAAGTAGATTTACCTTATGTATATTTTGTACATTGGTGAGACCAAGTAACTAAAATGTGTGGGCCAGATGCTCTGTCCTCCCGTTCACAGTGGGACACAGAGGAATCTGGGGTACCTGATGGGCAGGAATGCTGGTAATGAAGACACCGCAAACATTGCCTCCACCCCCATATCATTAGCAAAAAATTTGCTAATGCAATGTCAGGGTTGCCGTATGCCCTTCCAATGTCTGGACTCTCCTGGAGCCATGAAACGGGAGTATTACCACTATTAGTTTGGACCATAGGTACTTCCAATAATTGCCTTCAAAAATCCATTAGGAATAATAATTTCATATGGATTAAAACTAATAGTTTATAGACAGTACAGAACTTGATCCACTGAGAATAGTTTGCTTAGGCCCAAAGAGAGGTTCTAAACTGATATAATTCTACTTTTTTTTCCAAGTCTCTCTTCTCTGCAAGTGAGAACTACTAGGGGATGATACAGCAGGCCATCTCGAAGACTAAATCATAGCAAGTCACTTCAGAATTTGTATAGAACTTTTATGCATATTAACCTCTGTAATCATTATAACCATCTTTTGAGAAAGGTGTTGTTACTACCTCTTAAAGACAGGGACCCTAAGGCAAAAAGCAGCTCAGTGAATTTGCCAGGGGTCACAGAGGCACTAAGTGGTAAAGCCTGGTTCCGGTTCAAGTTCCCCAGATCTAGCATTCTTCCCTCTGTTCCAGTGCCTGTCTCAGGAACTAAAAATGTCCTATAAACAATTACAGTGTGGAAAGACACTATGATCTATAACAATTCTACAAGGATGGGGGCAGATCAGGGAAAAGGTGGGGGAAGAACATGTATATTCAGAAGAAGGGAAAAAGTAAAGTCCTCTTTCAAAAGGTGGAAAGATTAGCCTCAAGTTGGTGAAAGATTGTACTTGTTCAAAGATAAAAGTCGAACAGTGTAGCAAAGGCAGAAAGAGATTGTGACGTGAAGAGGTGATAACTTGCTGGTTGGATAATCCCAATGTTCTCACGAACGATAAACGAAAGAGGTGGGTTATGTTCTCAAAGGGGACATTTGGGGACAGCTACTGGGGGAAGGTTAGAAGAGAGGGACCGGAGATGGACAGAAGTGGAGCTGGCTTGAACCTGCAGTGAGAAATCATCACAGCTACCAAAATTTCTCCCCAGAGTGGAGAAACAGAAGAATTCGAGCAGACTTGGGAACTAACAAGAAACATGTGCTCTCAGGTCAAAAGAATGAGCGGGATTTTGACATGATGTGAGATGTTAGCTAAAATGGCTAAACATAAAGTCGAGGCTTATGTAAGTAAGAAAGAATGGGAAGAAAGACAGAAAGATTGCATTAAATATGGACAGTGGGGCCGTGAGCATGGGGAGCCGGAGGGCTGCAGGGGAACGCAGACTGTGTGTCGATTTGGTGGCTCGACTAGAGGCTCAAATTCACTGGTTCTTCACGGCTTCTGTTTTCATTTCTCACCACTGACTTTACGTGTCCATCCATTGAGAATGTTGGTGTTTCTAAGGATTCGTCAAAACTTTCTATCTCCATTCTTTTACTCCCTGTTTGCTCCTGAATGTCCTGTGTATTGGTCTCCTGTGGCAGCTGTAACAGAGCCACATGGACTGGGTGGCTAAAACAACAGACACTGATTCTCCCATAGTTCTTCGCAAGGAGAGAAGTCAGAAATCCAGGTGTCAACAGGGCCATGAGCCTTCTGGAAGCTCTCGGGGGGGATCCATTTCTCCACCTCAGCCTCTGAGGGCTGCCGTGTGCACATATCATTGGAGACACAATTCAGTCCGCTGCACTCTTCAGCCTACCTTCTACCCACATTTACTCCAACAACACACACACACACACACACACACACAACTCCTCTTACCCAACCTTCACTAACAGCATGGATGGATGACCTCCCATTTTTTAGGTATCACAATCAACAGTCAATTTTCATGAGATTTTCTACAACATCAAGCATCCTCAGCAGCTGATGACTTCTCCAAATACTCTCCTTACTGAACTTTTAGGAATCCCAGTTTCCATCTTTCTTCTCACCATTCCATTTCGAGCCTGTAGGCTTGTACCATGTCCTCTCCCATCCGCCTCCTGAATGGTGGTGTACACCAGAGGACTTCCTCTCCTCTGCTCCCTTTTTACTCTCTGAGTAAAGCTATCCACTCACAGGGCTTCAACTTCATCTTTGGGTTCAGTAAATCCTGTCAGTAACTCCAACCTGACTCCTTGCCTGATGCCCACAACAGCACCATCCAATGGAAACTTCTGCTGTCCTAATCTATATCCACACTCTCTAACACAATAACTAACACAATAACTGACCGTGCATGGCTACTGAACACTTGAAATGTGGTTAGCTATCGAGCCACTATATTTTTAATGTTTTTCTTTTATAATAGGTTTAAATAGCCACGTGTGGTACTGGCTACCTTATATTAGATGGTGCAAATCTAAAGTCCCCTCTGCATTACGGGTGGTTCATTCTAATGAACTTCTTGATATTCACACATTATGTCTTTCCACTGGGTAGGTAACTGTCTTCCAGGACTCAACAGTTGCCTCCTCTGAAAAGTCTTCTCAACAACTCAGGTTAAATGATCTGATTCCATTTCTGTCTTTCCACAACTCATTTTTCATTAAATTATTATATATTATAATAAATATATTACATATAATATTAACTATAGCCATCATTTTATAGTTTTACATGCTTGTGTCATGAACTCCCTGAAAAGAAAGACTGTATCTTACCTTGATTCATTCTATAGTCTTTGTAAGCCAGCACAGGACCTGGTACCTTCTCACTGAATCAATAAAAAAATGAGCGACGATATGTTGCTGGGAAGTCACCTTGCATCATCAGAGACAAAGCTGAACAAGGGACAGGGTCTAAAAAACAAGGAGCTCCTGGCTCCTTTCATAACCTCCTCATGAGAATGGCCAAGTCCAGGTTATTCCTGAAGGTTATGTATCCATCAGTTTGATTATTTTTTAAAAAATCAGATTTATTCATTCGTTTGTTTTTCTTTTTGGTTTGGTTTGGGTTGGGTTTTGGTTTTTAATGAGTTGCAGTTTTAGGAGCCTTAAAAACTGAAAGTTCACGTGGTTAACTGGGTCTGTGAGCCATTTGGCGTCACCCTTCATGCTTAAAGTGCAAATCATTCTAAGCAGCACTCTTCTCTGAAATCTGAAATATGGTGATTTGGAGAATTCCAAAGAGTGGTACATAATTCCTCAAAACTGTAGTTAAAAGCGGGGGGAAAAGAGCTCATATTTTTGCGAAAGAGGAAAGGAGAGAAAAAGCGACAACATTCTCTGACTTTGTCTATAGGATGTGCATGGGTGCACGCATCTGTTAATGGGGTAAAGGGCGGCTTGTTAGTAGAGGGTTAGGCAGGCATACAGATTTCAGGGAAGGAGACTCCTGGAGGCTTTTTCTGATCCTGCGCATTCCATGCAGCCTTCATCGCCTGTGGCTGCTCTTTTTATGAGAACTGGCACACATCTTTAGCTGCTTTCGCTATTGGCTTCTAAGCTGAGTTTAACCCACCAAGGAGGCACTCATTCACATTTTAGCTATCATTTCCATTAAACCATGCAAATACTAATAGTACCTAATCTAACTGCATAAGGCACAACCAAATAAATAGATTCCCTAAATACACTAATTATGAAGTACCTAGAAATGGAGTGGTGGTACTTACTGAAAATAAGTACCCTAACTGGAAACTTAAAATTTTCCTTCCTAAGTATATGGAAAAACCACATAATCTTTGCACAGAAGGCAGGGAGTAGCAATTCCATTAAGATATTACGGGGGTGGGGGGAGCTCTAATCCCATTTTGTCTATTTCAAGCTCCATTTTGTTCATATTGTAACTTAGAGAATCATTCAGAGAAACAGAGTGGGAAGAAGAACATGAGCTACATTTTGCTTGAACTTCAGATACATTTTTCTTTCCTGTTTTATCTGAGCTTGCAGGCGACATCTTCTTAATGAGGGTCTTCAAATTTCTCTGCCTTTTAGAAAGGTCTCCTGTGTGCCCTGGGACAACAGTCTCTGATTTTAGCTTTTAAAGCTGCTCATAATATAGAGTAATTTTTTTTTCTTAGCTCTATTCATTGTTTTACCTGCTTTAGTGGGAATTACGGGTTTGATTAATGGGCCGAAAGATCTGGTGCTTTTTAGTTTCCTTATCTCTAGTCCTTCCTGATGCATGATGCTTCCAACAGCCTCTGACTACTTGAGAATCCTAACGGCAAAGGGGAGTTTAAAATAAGAGTAAGAATAAAAGTGGGGTGGTTTATCCATGATCGTGGTATTTGTGACAACCATTCACAGGAAATACATTCATACATGCATGTTTTGTTCAGTCACATACTTAGGTATTCATTCAACAGATTCT